>JAPMOR010065259.1:359040-405135 GCA_026543865.1 Argiope aurantia
ACACCACTGGCGATGCAAACGGTAATGCCTTGGAGTCAGTGGAATGTACGCTACAGGACGCTTGACTCGGAGCTGCCCTTGATGTTACCAATTTCTAACACTTTGTTGTGTCACCGGGGTACCAACTGCAGCACGAATTTCTGTCGCAGCCGCAGTACGTTGCGCCACAGCCATACGGCGAATACGGCGGTCTTCCTTCTCAGTAGTGCCACGTGGTCGCCCGGAACCCGGTCTTCTTGAAACAGTACCATCCCTTGACCATTGCTCCCTACAAGCAGGCACAGTAGATACATTTCGGCCAAGCCTTTCTGCAATATCGTGGAAATAAAATCCACTTTCTTGTAGTCCTATTACTAAACATTGTTCAAATTCGGTGAGCTGTTGATAATGACTTCGTCTTCTTAAAGGCATTCTTGCCTAACATCAACTCAAAACGTCAAATTTCGAAGATAAATAATGCTCACGAACTTTACAGCACGCATTTAAAGCAAATTTCATTTACAAGTTCTGAGTGGCGGCATAAGCGCCACACTTATGCGCGAAGCGAGATATTTCAATCGATGTCATCTTTCAGATGTATAAACATGACTGCCAAATTTTGTTTATATAAGACAAGTCTCTCTCATTTTGTTGGGATTTTTTCCGCCAGTGTATGTAACCGGCTACGCTATCTGGGGGCTAGATCTACAGTAAATAAAAATGTTTAATACACACAAATGGATTCCGTAATTATTAACTCAGATATTTTTTTTTTAATTTAAGTATAACATTGATAACAACAGTTTACACCCACATTATCCTGGCAATGCTTAATCGATAAATTTTACCCTGAGTGATTTGATAGATTTTCGAAACTATAAAATCATAATCTCGATAATCCGTCATCAGATCACTGCCGCTGCCTATATAGAAAAATAGAAGAGAGCACTGAGAACTATTCATTTAATAAAAAAATGAATATAAAATTAAAGAAATAGTAGAAATACTAAAAGCGAGATAATATTAAAATGGCTCGCTTTTTTTTAACAAAAAGAAATTTTGAAATGAAATGAGAAGTATATTAAATTTCCAGATTTCTATTTCTTATTTTACGAGAATATTTCTATGTCGAAACATTTTCATAAGTGAAGGAAAGCTTCGCATTCTTTCCTGAAAATTCACGCTCCTTACGAAACACTTTCATTTTCTTTAAAATGTCTTCCGTCCTTGTCCTTCTATGTGCAGGGAAAAATGGTCGTCGACGAAAGTTTCAAAAACAATTTTAGATTCTTGTAAAAACGGAATACTGGATCAAGTCATCCTCTCGATTTTTGTATTTATGTGCGTTCTGCAACACGCGAACGAACGATCTAAAAAATGAATGTAATCAACTTCCTGGATCATCATGTCAGATGATTGTTGATAAAGAAATAATATAGAAAGATATTTACACACCAAGTATTTCAGAAAGAGGTAGCCTGTCTTGATGGAAATAATAAATACTTCAGACAAGTGTATATATTTCAATTTCTTCTTTCATTATTTTGGAATTTGTACCATATTTGGTCTTGAGATCATAAGATAAATGGGCATTAATGGAATAGTTTTGGCTATCACAATTGCAACATAATTGTTGAATATTTATACAACAAAATAATTAATATGGAATTTACACATTTACGACAAAAACCGATTATGATAAGAAAAAAGTAAATTGAACATTTGCAGGCAATAAGAAACTGGTTAATTTCATAATGTATTTTTTTTTTCATGCTGAAAACTTTCAACCTTTGAAAATTTATCAAAAACAATAGCTAAGTTATATATTTTGTTTTCATTTTAAAAAAAAATCAAGCCAGATATGCAACACTAGAAAAATTGCTTCTACGATTTAGCTATATCTGTATGTCATTGTATTTATTTTGAAACACGATTGTTTAATTTTGCAGAGAAAGCAAATTTTTCTTAAATTTACACGAATGTACATGAGTAGGAAGGCATGTGAGATATCACCTTATTTCCCTGAATTTACTTCTCATGATTAACTTTTAATCTTTAACTAAACATGCATTCGCGGCAAATTTTTTTTCGATCGAGCCTGAAAATTACACTTACATTGGAAGCAGTTAACTTGATCCACAAATATTTCTGTGAATAGCATTTCTAGAAAGTACAGAATAAAAAAGTTCCAGTAAGTAATAGAAATAAATCAGTCTTTGTAGACATACATCCAAAAAAGAATAAATGAAATGGCTAATAATGCAATTTTCTAGGAGAATGGATAAAAATAATTAAAGCAATCGCATTGGTTTAAATAGTCAATTATATTTCAAATCATGTTTTAATAAAATTAACCATACAGATGCTTTAAAAATTGAGGATATTTTGGATATATTTCTATAAATCAGTATAAGAGTTTAAGGAAAATGAGCAAAAAAGTTTTAATTAAATAAAAGTTTCAATTTATGGCAAGATTTCTTAAACAATCTTAAACTGGAAAGTATCATTATAATGTTACCAAAAACTCTCCCCAAATTCATTAAAGCTTGACAATGAATCAAATGGCTCGGTGTAACTGGTATATGTGAAACAGTCCAACAATCTCAATAACAAAGACGTTTCTTCAACACAAAAGCACGAACACAGTTGAGCGTATACAAGAGCAGTACTAAAAACAAACAACAACACATTAGTAGCCAGTCATTAGTAAATATAAGCATCAACACAAAGCGGTTAGGCAAATCTCAACAGGTAGAGAGCTTCCACACCACTACTCTCTTCCCTCAAACATCTGCTATTCTTCACTGCATCCTTCAACTGCCGATTTCCTACCGACTCTTTTATATGACTTGTTAATCAGCACGTAATATTTTCAATATTCAATTCCAAAACTCGGCATACGGATCAATCCTCAGCTTACAAATTGCTACAGTTCTATCTAACTGATACCACGCTTATGATTTCCTCAACTCCACTGACTGAAACTCAAGTCTCCCGACATTTTACATATTCTAGAAAGATCATCTTCAATGGTCTAATGAGCCTAAATTCGTAAGATTCTAGACTCAAATTCAATTCAATTCGTAAGATTCTAGATGCCAAAATTCATAAAGATTCTAGATTCAACCATTTTGTATTAAATTCGTCGTTGAGATGCCAAATACTTGTTATATGGAGAAGTCATTGATCAAGCACCCAAATACCAGGGGGGGGGGGACCTCGAAATGAGCAAGAGATACTTCTGGTATGGTGGTTGGATCTCACCAGCCTGGTGGGTACATAAATAGGTGAGGTATCTGGCTCCTCCCTCGTACAAGGGACGTACATCCTTCGGGAAAGGTTGTACCATGGCCGGTGATGGCCATTAAAACTCAACCACAATTCCCGCTGTTGTGACGGTCAGGTCATTCAGTATTCTTTATCTGTGTGCCTTCGGCTGGTCGGAGAGTCAGTGATATTATCAAGAACCCATGTAGACAGACGATCCGTACAGATCCCAACAGAGCGATCCGTAATATTGACTTTCGTAAGAAGGAAATAACTGTATCATTACACTCTACAGAATAACATAACGATAACCTTGAAATATTTCCACCTCTCTCCGATATTTCATTACAATCTACAGATGAGCAAATAATAACTCTGTACGAAAGCTTATGTAAATGTAATAGCTACTAGAAATTTATATTTTAACATTTTGTGAAGCCTAAATTGGATATATATAAATAATAATTATCTCAAATAATAATAACTTCAAAGCATTATACATGTTGTAACAGTTACACGACGTTTATATTTATATTTGACTATTTTGATGCAACCAAAAGAATGAAATTTATAGAAATTTCAGTTGGCTGAAGATATACGAGAAAATATTATTGTTAAAACATTAATATGAAACACTGTGGAGCAGTTGAATACTTATTGTGATGATTTTAATTTAGGAACCACTCAAAAACAGGTGACTAATTTCAATAGAAGTTTCTCACACAACGCCTTTTATTTACAATAGTATTATACGTAATCAATATATTGGAAGAAAAACAGTTACCTCCTCTCATTTATTTTTTCAAAGCTTTTGGTGCCCACAGTCAAAATTTTTATCTGATGCATCTTTATTGGCATACTTAAACTGACTAGTGATGATTTAGTTGAAAATCTGTTGAAGCTGAAAAGAGAAAATAAAATATATTGCAATGGATGTCTTCCCTCAAAAAAAATTACAAAAATCAATACATTTTTTTCGTGTTATTCTTAGCATTTCTTTGCAACTTTGTAGCGCACCTTTTACAGATTTTAGTTTCTCCTTTTCCATGTTAAACTGAGAACGAAAAAAAGGAAACATCAAACACACTGGATATCACATTAAATAGTGATTAATCATTTAAGATACCTATCTATTTATCATTATAGAAAAGGATGTAATTTAAAACAAGTATGGGAAGAAGATTTCCAGTAACTGAAATAAAGTGGTGCAAACTAAAATATTAGTTAATTCTGCTGAATTTCTTTAAACGCCAGGAAAGGAAGTAATTACATCTCATGAAATATAAAAAAACATATATCAGAAAGAAATTAATTCGAACCCTTTTTTTCTCTCATTCATTTACATAAAAAATAAAAATTCTGCGAATTGCTGAAAGGATTGCAAAAGTGTTATACTTAAAATAGGTTTAAACTAATTAGAAAAATATAAATGGGATAAATGATTTACTTAATTGTTTAAATTTTGAAATAAGAATTGTAGAAATGAAATTCAAATTTATCTTTTCTTAAGTCTGAAAAAAATAATTTCATTTTTAAGGCAAATGGTTTATTTAGACACATTTCTTTTTTGATGTATTTAAGAATTAAGCATCTTCTGAAATTCGATAATTCATTCAGTATTTGATTGCAAAAATTTAAATCAATATAGATGTACTATGCATTACAAATCTGCAAAATTAACGTGCAAATATCCATAAAAACGTTGACAGATCTCAGTCAGTATGATAAGATTTTAAGTATACATTCAATATTGTTGTTAATTTGAAACGTTCCATCTTTATACAATGAGGTTCATGGCAAAGAAGATAGTCTTACAGAGTGCTCAAAAGCGAAGCGTAACATACGGAGAATAAATGATTCAAAAATTTGGCGACAAACTTTGCTATTCTTATAAAAATGAAGGATCCAGATTATTCGAGAATATTGGTGTTAGTAGAAACGAGGCTAAGATATTCTTCTAAAAACTACTTTGTCCTATCACGAGAACTATAGTAAGCCGAAAGACGAAGTAGAAATATGTCGAGTAATGCCCAAACGAGTAGTTGAGAGAAATCGCTCATATGATTTTTCTTAGGATAATTTCTCTTTTTGCAATATTTGTCCAGCGATTCGATGTTTGTGTATGCTGATTTTTGCAGGTTTTGTTTTGAATACGCTTTATCTACGTTTTGTAACCTGTTTTTCATCTTTTTATGTGAAAAACAAACCAAGTCCTTTTGACTTTTCATCGAGTAATTCACGCATGAATTCTGGATATTTTTCGCAATATTATTGTCTAAGAAATTGTAACATTTTATTAGAGTTTAAAAATGAACAAGATATGTAAATATAAGATCACTTTTCTTTGCGTAGATTAAATTCCATATTTGAGAATGATTTTTGTTGTTATATCATTGTTTTAATGCCTCTTAGATAACGAATGAGACTCCTCAACATCACTACATATCAAGTCTTTCTACAGAAATAACATCAGAATATTTACACCAATAGTAAATGCAAGAGTTTGAGGCTATCGATTAAGACACGGTATGAACAGACTAATAAATTAATTCAGTTGTAACGTCCGTCACATCGTTTTTAGGGAATCATGAATATCAAGCTACGTTCGAGATAAATCTATTCTAGTTATGTTAATCTAAAACATTTACTTACTTTTTAATAAATTAAAAAAGAAAATTCTAATAAAATTTTCAAAAAAATTACCTTCCATTTATACATTCAAAAGTGTATTGATGACAAATTTTTCATCTCTTGGTATGTCCTGTGAATTCCTAAAACTTTCGAATACAAACACATGTGTTTTTTTTTTAAATTACAGATGCAGTGTAAAGTTATATGAAATGAGTAAAATCTAGTACGTTTTAGAAAAAAATATTTTAAAGAATGAGATTTAAATTTTGAATAATTTTAGCCTTTTCTTAAAGTTACTTTTAGCACAGCCACTTAATAATATCAATCCTCATCTTGAGAAATTTTATTGAATTGATTTATCGATCTCATAATATTCCTTACATCATTAAATTGAAATTAATTTCATTAAGCTCATTTATTAAAGGGAAAATAATTGGATTTTGGTATACTTTTTTTCATGCATTAAGTTATATGAGAATAAATTGAAAGTTAAATATTTTCTGTCATTTGATAAAAGCAAATCAATTGTTACAAATTTGATTTCTAATTTTAATTCTGTTAATGAATAATTTCATTACAAATTTTGTTGTGATTTTGAAATTATTCATACTTTGTCATAATAATATTAGGAAGAGGGAGTGGAATTTAGGGTGATTAGACACATGTGTTCCATTGGTGCTATAATCTGGGATTATTAGGTTTCTTGGGTATACTAAGTAAAAGAAGTAGCCGCAATAAAGAACTTCAAAATATGACTTTTAATGATAGTTTACACAAAATGTCTATAGGTTTATATCATGCTTGATAAGGCGGAACACAGAATTTGCAGAATAAAATATAGTGCATGGTACATAGATTCTGATTCTTTTTTCTAAAGACTATTGGGCTTTAAACCAATATATCAACACAATGAGTTTTAGAATTGTTAAAATTGCATTGGTGGTTATATTCTATTTCTTGGGCATATGTATTCCATTAAAAATGTAAGCGTTAAAGATGTTATTAAATATATTTTTGAAAAAAAAAGTGAAAATTCGATATAATTTTATTTAAAATAAATCTCTTCAAAATGTTAACATTGTCTTAAATTTAACTATTTTATATAAATTCTATGTGATTTTCTTATAAAATGTACGGTAAGATTTTAGCACTATAAATATATATAACTTTTATTAATTAATAACTATATTGACGAGTTTTGTATATGTTATTCCTGTAATTTGAAGTTCTGAAAATCGTTAGTTGTCGCAGAAATTATGATAAAAATATTTAAAAATTATATTACAGAGTACATTATAATCAATAAAAAACAATAGACAGTACATTATATAAATTTTATTTTAATGTATTGCGTTTTGTTTGTTTCCGTTTTTTTTTCGTAGGTTAAACTGGATGTAAATTTAAAATAAATTTTCAAAATTAAAAAAATGCACTAGATCTACATTTAAAACTCATTTTTCTGGAAAATTTCCATAAATGGGATTGCTATTTATCAATTTAAGAACATTTTATTTTATCGAAAATTATATCTTCTAAAAATAATTTAATATATTCATAAATCTAGTCAATGATATTTAGAATATATTAAATAATCTTTAGTATACATTTAAAAATAAATAAAGCATTATTTATTGCATTGTTTTGAAAATATCTTTAATTATAGCAAATTTCTTCAAGCATTCTGAATAGCAAAACTTTGGTTATTAATCTCATATCTACGAATGTTACCTGATTCCTATTACTTGGATGCTGAGATTAAATTTAGTAGGAACAAGTGACAATGGCATTAAACATAATATCTAACACATCATTTTCCGTACCTATTAAATAATCTGAAATAGTCAAAATACGGTGAAAACACAGTCATTCGAGCAAAAGCTTTAAATGACCTCATTATGTATAAAAATCAACCTAAATTCCTTTCACACATTTTACATATTCCTAAATTGAAAATGCTCCGGAAAGATTAGATATCTGAATAGATGGCCATCATCTTTCAATGCCTCGATGCGATCGCAATAATACTTTCTGTTTGCGTGGTTGTTTATCTGAAAATTCAGCACCAGAACAAATATTTGCTTTGAAATTATATTTTGCACTCTTCGATTTTGATGCATTACTTTACAATTTAAATCATTAGCATATTCAAATATGAGAAACGCCTAAAGGCTTTGAAGCTTAATAAGCTTCATATTAGCTGCTTTATTATTTCTTCCAGCACGTTGAAATGTATATTTATTTAAATATACATTTCAAGTATGTGATTTGTTTTGATTATTTATATCATTCTATAAACTTTATAAATAAATCAAAATGAGTAAAATAAATAAGATTTCAGAAAAAGTATATAATCTATAGTTTCTTATATATCACCACATAATATTTTACACTAATGCAAGTCATAAATAATATATTTTATATATAGTACTCAATTTTCACATAGCAGCAAGGTAAGCAATTTATATTTTTCTTATAAACAACACTTTATCTACAATTTCTTTAAAAAACTGGTTCTATAAATTTATCAAACACTATTATTAGTAGAAAGTCAGTTCCTTTTTTTATGAATATATATTTTGACTGCAGCCGAATGCTTTGAGCAAGACTAATGAAATTCTGTAAAATGTTGAGTATTCTGTAAAATTTTGAGTTAAAATTCATGCAAAAGAATTTTGTCTGAATACATGTTAGCTCTATAGCTTTAGATTGGAGAAAACAAGAAAATGCATGTGACATCTAAAGTGTAGAGAGCTATAAAACTTAGAACTAAATTCATCAAGAAGTTATCTGTCTGCTGGTATGAAATTTTACAAATATAATTAGATGGCTCAAAAATACAGGACTTAAATATGGAACGTGAGTTTTTTTTTCTACAAGTGCTTTTGGTTTCATATTTTCATTTCAATCACTCGTATGAAAAAAAATCAAAAATACACATTCGATATACTGGTATTTGTCTAATAACTGCCTTCCAGCTATTACTCGCCAAACATACCATGGAATTATGCTTTTTCGTAACTATTACTCTCAAAGAATATTCGATTAATAGAGAATAGACATTTTTTTAGAGAATATAAGATTAAGTTTTCGGGACACCAGTCCCGCTGCTTAATGAAGATGCGATGCATATAATTTTGTTTTCGGGTTAATACTGACTTCTTAACGGCTCATTCAAAGAAATAAACAGTAGAATCAGTTTTTGAAATCATATATTTATTAGTGGCATAGATAACAGATTTTATTTTTTAGTTCAATAATTTTATATAATTTAATATTGAGATATATTAAATCTCCGACTCACTTCAAGATGGCGAAATTGGAAAGAAAATGGAATGCAATTTCATTAATTATTAAAATATAATTGTGTTCTGAAATTGTAAAATCGTATTTCATCATCTGAGATATGCACGTTTGAGAAAATCTTTTAGAGTATTAGAAAATGAGCAAAAAATCTTTTATAAAACATCATTTTTCCGGCATGGAAAAGACAAGTTTAATAAATGTATGTAGAAATATTATCCACATTTTTGAAATATTGAATGACAGGCATCCATTTACAAATCCCTTTTATGCACTTTTTCTAAATATTTGCATATAGCATTTTATCAAATACTATATTTAATAGTATATAATAAAATACTATATGTAAATAATATTTAAATACTATACTATATTATATAATATATAACCAATCTAAAGTAAGAAATACTTTGAAAACGAAACTAAAAATGAAAACGAAACAAAACTGTTTCGAAATCGCAACTAAAAATTATTTCCTATTCAAACTAAAACCAAAAAAGGAACAGGAAAAAACTTCATAGTATGTAGAGAGAGCAAATGCAGCTACTTCTAAAACACAGATGAATTGATACAAAATATTAAAAACAAGTTAATAGGAAAATAAAATAAACCAAATAAAAAATACAGAAAAATAAGAATCCGGCCTGAAGACTTTTTCAAGGGTCACCTTCAGGCAGAGATTGAAAAAAAAGGGATTTTTTCTGTGAAGGAAATGCAGACAATGATGTCTAATAATGATTCCTCGTGACCCGAAAATCCCCTGAAATTAGGCCCAACAGATATACCATTTTAACAGAAAGGAAAATACAAAACAACAAATTAGAAGAAAATAACCACTAATAAGTAAAAATACCATACCAAAAATAACAATAAAAACAAAAATACTAAAGAAAAACGAAAAGGCAAGAACATACCATCAGCAGTCAAGGAAATTTTAAGCTATCGATTGTGATTCCTGCTTATTAAAAACACAAAGCTAACAGTAATTTAGGTAAAAATTGTAGGCTCTCAGCGCCATCTATTGAGTGATCTAATATGCTAGGAAAGATCTATTTTTATTAAAGAAAAAGGATTAATCGCAAACCATACCTTGTTTAATTAAACAATTGACATTACAGTAATTTCCTGGAAATTCATTTTTAATTAAATTTTTAAAGAGGTTGTTTGATGCTTCAATATAGAAATTTTTATTATTGCAAACAGTTTTGATCTTGTTAACTTGTGAGAAAATCAGTTTTTTGAAAATTTTAGAGTTTAGATTGGAATAGTAGTTACATAGTTTTGTTATTTTAAAATTGAATTCATCCCTTTTATCGTATATACCAACTATTGTTTTATCATTAGCAATTTCGATTTTTAAATCCAGAAAGGTACCCTCAAGTTGATTTTTATTCGTTTCTGTTAGAATTTAATCTTTTGGATAGCAATTAGTAACAATATTAGTATTGTCGAAGTTAATCAAAAGTAGGTCATCAATATATCTCCACCCGTTTATTAAATTATATTTAATTTTTTTTCTCATAGTAATGTAGGAAAATATTAGCTAAAGCACTTGAGAAAGCTGTTCCCATTGGAATGCCCTTAACTTCTTTATAAAAATTAATACCATTAAAAGCGTAATTTTTAGTAATATTAAAATTTCATAACTCAAGTCAGTTATTTTTAGGAATGATATTTTCATTTAAATATTCGTCATAAATAAAAGTGAAAACCTTTATTAATTTTTCATGAGGTAGATTAGTGTATAAATTTTTGAAATCAAAAGTATTGAGTTTATTAATATAGTTATCTTTAAGAAAATCCAGAATTTCTTTGTTACTAGAAATAATAAAGTTGCCTTCATCTTTTATTTTGTCCAGGATAATTTTTAAGTATTTAAAGAAATGTTTACCCGTATAGTAATTATAACTGCCAGTTCTACAGGTCACAAATCTGAATTTTAATGGATTTTTATGAAATTTAACTGTTGGGAATAAATAAGGATAGTTAAAAGAGCTAATCTTAGTTTTTTTTTCTTTTTTTTTGCGAAAGCTGGCATTTTTTTTTTATCTAATTCCTTTTTCCCGGTGTTCTTTAACATATAAGTTGCGTTAGAGTTATATTCATTAATTAAAAGTTCTTTATAATAATATTTACAAATTAAACAGAAATTATTTGCTGATTTATCTATTACTTTAATAACAAATTTTTCTTTTAAATTTTTTATTTCGTTTTTGAATGTTTTACTAAAATAAATCCCACGTTCTTCAGATCTGTCAAAATCAATATTCATTTTTATTTTAATTTCCTTTAAAATTCTCACTTTCCATTCTCCGAAACCTTCCGCAGGTCAATGGTATTTTCTAGATAATTTAGCAATAAAAACATCCAAATCATTACCAATAGAAATTAAAATTTTGTCATGGTTTATTTTTTCTCTTAATCTAAATTTTGTTCCTTTTCCCATTAAATCTCTTAAAGATTTGGATTCGATAATTTTTAAATTACCTGTAATAATATGACCTTTATCAACATCTATAAAATCTTTATAGTTTTCTTTGTTACAGTAACAATCTGTTATGTTTATTTTATCTAAATTTTTGCTATTCATAAAATTATTTCTGAATTCATAAAATTATTTCTGAAATTTTTTATTCTTTAGTGCATGAATTTGAATGAAAAAGAAGAGATGTTACACAAATATAAATTGCAAATGAATAGACTGTGCAAATCATAATTAAAATGCTAATAAATACTTTCAAAATATTTTTATTGCTTTCAAACCTGTATAAATTTTATCACAATAAATTTTCATCGATAATTAATTTAAAATTAACTTTTTTTTAAAAAGAAAATTCAATTATGTCCTTGTGATGTTATTATGATTAAATTATTGATAATATTAAGAATGTTAAAATCTTTACCTAAACAGAAACGAATTATAAACATATCCATAAATTTCACAAATATTTTAATTTTGTTATAAAACTAAAACAAATTAATCTCCATGAAATATTTTGTTGTCATTACTTGCTTCAATTAACCAGCTACTGAACGTAAAATTCACTTTAATTAGATTATCGGTTTAAACATATGAATTATATCGATGATAAAATTGTTGATAGCAGTTGCTTAGAGAAAGCGACATTTCTAGAATTTAATTAATAAATATTCTTGTGGAAGTAACTTTAAATATGTATTGTATTAAAAAAGATTATTTAAGGCGTAAAATTTGATTAAGAAATCATTAATATTTAAACGAACAGCGGAACCAAAATTGGGTCCTAAGGAAATAATAATAAATAAAATTATTTAGGCGAGTATGCGAAATGAAATGATTAAACACATAATTAATATCGACATTCAATAAAGTATGGAATGAATAATAATTTGTATCTGAAAATATGCGTTAAACAATTTCATTTTTATAATGAATATCTATAAATATACGCATTGTTAATGTTAGATCCTGAAATATTTTCTCTTTAATTCCCTTTTCGAATGCAATTAAATGGGAAAGATATTTTAAAGAATTATATTATATAGAGGTAAATGCTCAGTTTTAGTAATTTACTAGTAGTTAATTTCAGAAACAAGTCATGCTGAAAATATAGTTCTGAGTGCTCGAAATAATCTTCTGAATATTAATGGATAGAATTTAAGAAGAGAGCAATGTATTTTATTAAAAGGAAAATTTTCAATTTTAGGTTGGTTTGGTCGCTCATAGCTGGATTAGTATCGATTCATATTCTATGAACATGTTTAATTTTTTCCCATTTTCCCTTTTATGGAATTAACATTGCGATACTGTCTTAAGTACGTCCTTCAATAGTTTTGTCTACGATGTATATCAGTAATAATAATATGTTTGCATAGCATAAACTTTAAAGATATATTTTGAAATACAATAATGTTATACAAGAAAAACTCTCTTAATATTTTACTATTTGATTACTTATTATGGTTCACTCCTTTGTTTTTACGAAATATTTTCTTGATCATTTTATCATCCAAAATTGTGTTACTGTTCAAATGATTTAAAATAGTTGCCGCTTTAACTATTATAAGTCACTCGTTGTTATTTACTCAAAGAATTTCAGATTCTATATTCGTATCATTATTCTCTGTCTTTTTGAAAGCGCCTTTGCAAAAATGTATTTGTCTGTATATATTTCACAATTTTTAGTTGATATCTTGGAAAATGTTCCTAAAATAACTTTTTTCTATACTATTGCAGCAGGGATTATTATATTCATTTCCAAGAAAAAAAATGCCTCAAATATTTTTTGCTCCGATTATATCTAAACACCGAAAACATTTTTTTCTCTCTACTTTCATGCATATCTCCAAAGAAAAAAAATATTATTTTCTGTTTGAAATTCGTCTATTTCTATGTCATTGTTCGTTTATTTTTACTTTCTATTACATAAAACATACAAGGAGAAAATAATTTAATCTTCAGAAAATTCGAATTCGAGATTTTGCCGAATCTTTCCATTCTAGACTTCTCTGAAACCTAAAAACATATTTTTGAAATAATGACTCTCTGAATATGATAAATCAGCAACGTTTGAGCTCTCTTCAAGATCATTATTAAATATAATTTATATAAGAAGGTCACTATTGACATAAGAATGTCCAAATGTTAGTTAAAAAATTAAGCATATTTTTTATACTTTTCAACAAATTCTCTACTTTTAATAATTATTTAATTTAATTCTATACACAATTTTCTATAATGTTTTTATTATGATGAAATGTAAACGTATTTCTTTGCTTGTCAAACCATTCAGTCACGTGCTTTTGCCAAAATCAAAATGCAAAAAAATGCTTTCTCTGGACAATAATTTCGAAATAGGATTTTTGCTTCCTCTTTTATCTCGATTATATCTACATACATTTTTAAAAGTATATTTGCCCTAATTTCAGTAATATTATTTTTTTTCTAACTTATATTATATTATATATATATATATATATAATGGTTACATTAATAATTTAGTAGCCAATATTCTAAGTAAACAATATGATAGCCAAAATCAGCTAATTATAAATATATGATGTATACGAAATTTTAGATAAATTATTGAAACAAAAACTATACATTCTAGAAATCTTAATTAATTACTCTAGAACTACTAAGATTAATAAATCTAAAACGAGAGCATTTGTTGACACATTGTATGATTATGCGGTGTCCTGATTTACACTATTCGGTAGCAGACAATTCTTGATTTATAAAATGAATAACAGCTATGATACGCTGCTTTAAATCCTGGAAATTACTTCAAAACATCTGATACGCACTATCTTTTCATAAATCCACTAAGGAACTTGATTTCGAAAATTGCATGATATGACTGCTAAATGAATTGTTCTCATTAAAACCATCTTTAAACATCTGAAAAATATCCATGTAAAAATGCAAATGGAATAAAACTTTATATTACATGTTATTAATATGTATCTTCAGAGACACGCTTTTAATACTAATTATTTTTTTAAATAATTTTGTACTGTATCAGAAAATTATTGGACATCTTGTACCATTTAATTCAATTGCTAATTGAAAAAAAATGAGAGAATAATAGTCACAGGGGAAGAATTCACAATGTTTCGATAAATATTTTCACATTCTACTTTCAATTTAAGCATTATTACCTTAAAAAATATTTTCCTTACAGTCTTCGAAACTTGTAAACGAATGAAAGCACTTTAGCGGTATTTCTCTTTTTTTCCATCGTTTTCACCTGAAAGGATTCCAAATAATTCAACCTATCAAGTGTTGGATTTACGATTTTTGTATTCTCTTTTTACTACTAGTGGCGAAGATCTGAATAGAAGAAGGATCGTAATATTCTATTAAATATAAAATAGGAGAAATGTTTTTCTTTTTTCCCAGCTAGCGTGGTTATTTCTTCCTGAGATTAAACGCAGGACTGGGAGAAAATAGAAACAACTTCTAATGATAGATCTCTTGACCATACCGTTGGAAAATTGACATATGATTTATGCTTTAGACTGTAAGTTTTATTCACTTTCGATAAAAAAAATGTTTAAAAATTTGTAAATGGATATATGTAATATTAATCAATGCATAAAGCAAAGATTTTTTTGTTGTTAGTGTAAATGCTAAGTGATTACAAAAAAAACTATCCCGATATATGCGAATTTTGTTACCAAAGCATTCACAAGATCAAAATAGGAATTTTCTTCAAGATATTTTGAGGTATGCGCTGAAGAATCATGTGAAAAACAACAGTTACAACTCTGTCTTAACAAGCTCTAACAGTTACGGTTACAGTGAAAAAATTCCAAAATTTCCAAATGCCAACACCAACTTTTCTTTTATTGGTAATAAATAGCGTTGGAACGATATCTGTCGCACAAAAATCACCAGCGCTAGACAGACTAGCCTAGTAAGGAGGAAAGAGAAAACAACTGTGGTGAGCTACTAGAGACGTGAAGTTCAACAGATTCTTTTCAGGCTCGGTACGTGCTTTTTATTTCTAGGCACTATCTGCAGCAGGCAAACTGTCATCATGATCGACAAGTGGAAAATTTGTGAAACGCAATAAAAAGTTTTACTTTCTGTTGCTTGTGAGATTTTATTGGTTATTTTGTCTTTTCTTCCTAGTCTGTCTATTGATGATTATTTTTTTATTAATATAGCGTTCCAACGCTATTTATTTATTTTTGCTAAGGAGAAAACTTTCCAATAAAAAAAGTTGGTATTGCCATTTAAAAATTTTTAAATTTTTTTTCACTGTAACCGTAATTGTTGTTTTTCATATGATTCTTGAGAAAATACCTTAAAATAGTTTGAAACAAAATTTTATTCCATTCCTGCGAATAGTAAGATAATTACGGTCTCTTATACGGGTATAGATTATTTTTTAATGATCCTATACATTAGGTAATAAATATAAAATTTTAAAACATTTCTAACATGAACGCCACAATAAATAAAAAAATATTAATATTTAACAGTGTTTGGCCTGGAAACGAGATTCGAAACCAATAGCAGTCTAATTTATCAATAGTTTATGTATTTGTTCAAAACTCAAGAATAGAAATTTGTCCCAAAATTTAAGTAATAGAACTAATCAAAAAGGAATTAGTATCATAATTTAGATACTATTAATGTCTCCATTATAATCATGCGAAAGTCCCCCGAGCCACTATTCAGACATTTCGCTAGTTTTTATTTCATATGAAAGCTCTGAAATTAGATATTACATCAATGGCCACCGATTCTCTCTATCATCTCTGATTTTCCAGTAAAATCTCTAAACATCTACTTCAAGATATCTAATAGAATAAAAGTTATCACTAAATAATCGTTGATTGTGTTAATTCCGTGCCTTTTTATTAGTTTCTCGTATATGTTGTATAGAAGAAGTATAGTAATCGTCGAAGAATTCGAGATTTTAATGAATTTCCAAGTTTTAGACTCCTTGAATTCGAAAAACCCATTTTTTTTGGAAAATGTTCATGTGTCTGCCTGTATGTGAAAAAGAAACCCAAAAACGCTTTGACCTAGAAGAAGGAAATTCGATAGATGGTCTTTGTGTCAACTTTGAAATCAAATTTTGAATAAAAGTCCACCTGTCCGAATATAAGTTAACATAATATTTACAAACCTTAGTGTGCTAAATACGTAAAATACATATATTTAACACCTATAGAGTAGATACCTGTCAAAGTTTGAGACAAAAATCAAAAAAGAGTTTATTGTCGGTCAGTACGTACTTTCAGAAGCACGCAAACGTGATAATTAAAAAAAAGCAATGACATAAATATATTAAATTTGATATGGAATTTTGTAATTATAGTAGTTCTGAGGAAATTTTTTGTTTCAATCAGTTTCGAAAAACGCATCTAAAACACAAATTCGACTTTCGGATACAATAAATTACATGTCAGGGATTAATCGCCATATAATCCGTCGAGGATGACACGACGGATTCAGTAAAAATGCTGAATTCTAATCAAAGGTTAATATTTTGTAACTATTGTATTCAAGTATTATGTAAGGCGTTCTCTGGGGTAACATATTTATTAGAGAGTATGCGAATAGTTTTAAGGGAACCATTACCATTGGTTTATTCTTAGAATAGTAATTCTTGCAGTAGAATCCTATACTAAAGGAATCCTATAGTAATTTGCTGTACCGTCAATATGAGAAATCATCTGAAAAAAATGCCTGACGTTAAATTATAAAATTCAAAAAAAAAATAGCTAGATAATACCTTGCAATAAATTTTAGTATAACGTAGTTCAATAGTTTCAAATGAATGGAATTATTATTTGTGCTACAACACAGACCTCACATACTCTCCTATTTAAAAAAATCCTCTGACATTCATTCCCTTTGTTAAAATATAGCTTCTATTTTTCTTAAGTAAGATTTAATGGAAGTTAATTGCTGATAATTAAATACTTAATTGTCTGAGTTAATTAGGCAATTAACACTCCATTACCACTATTTCTGGTTGTTTTCCGCCCTCCTTCTTGCTGGAGTGTTCTCCTCAAGGAAGGCTAATTAACTCTTTAACATCGCAACAGTTTTCTGCACCTTTAAATTATAAGCATTAGACCACCAGACACTGCTGTAAACGTAATTTTAAGATTAATGTTGTAAGAGCAAAAGGTTGAGCTTGATAACCTGGGAGTTGAATGAACGAAATAGCATTTAATGCACAGTATTTAATGCTATGAATACTATGTAACACTATGAATATTATGTAACACTATGAATACTATATAAGATTTGAATAAAAAGGTATCAGAAAGAGCTTTTGGCATTTTTCTTCGTGGAAGATATTTTAAATTTAGTTATTGTTTTATTTTATTCTCAAATACCGAGATTTAAAGAAAAAATATTATTTTCATAATGAAGAAAAAATATTGTTTTCATAATGAAGAAAATCATAAATTAGAATATAAGAATGCGAGATTTTGACGAAGTCAAAATCGCTTCTATCTAGAGGGATTGAATTTTGTATACAATCTTTATACTAAATTTGCATATTTCTATCAAATTTTGAATAAAATTCACTCAAACTACAAAACGAAGAAAGCTATATAGATAAAAATCGATGCACAGAATTAACATGTATAATCTAGATACCTTTCAAATTTTGAACTAAATCCTGGGATGGATTGATCGTCTTTTAGTCCGTATTTTCAGAAACATGTAAGTCCGATAATTAAAAGATGCGATGACAGAAGTAGATCAAATTTGGTATGGGATTTTGTGAGTACAGTTATAGTACTGTGTTGAATTTCTATTTCAATTGGTTGGGTAAAACGCTTCATTGGTTGGGTAAAACCCCCAAATTCCATGTTTGGTTACTATTAACCGCTTGTCAGGGATAAATCGCCAAATAACTCGCCAAGGAGTACACGACAAATTCAGAAAAAAATTATAAATTAATGCCAAAGACTGAATATTTTGTAACTATTAAACGCCAACGACTTGTAAGGTGTTCTCTATGATAACACCTTCATTAGAGATAATATGAGAAAGTTTCTGAAAGATCATTACAACTCGTTTCGTATAAAATTTGCCGACGATGAGAAATTCAACCTATGGTAGCTTGGTTTAGTTTGGTTTAGTTATATTAACGTCCCGTTTGAGGCAACAGTAGGGCTATTTTGGGACGGACCTCGTAATTTTGAACCGCGGTCAGATGACAAGGACGAAATCTGAGCTGTCACCTCCCTCTCAACACCACACCACACCACACCAGCGGGAGGATGTTTGGTCATGAAGAATTTAACATGCAACAGACCCCCTTACACGACGGTTCTTCGATGGAATCGGGTCTTGAATCTGAAACCCTCCGGTTCTGAAGCCAAGACCTTATCACCAGGCCAAAGCGGGCCTCAACCTATGTTCGCTTGTCCTCTTTTCCTTTGAGGAAATTCTTAACAACTGTAAGAGCATTTTATTGGGATAATACCTCGGTACAGATCCTCTCCAACCGCTATACCAGTTTTGAAATTTTTTATTTTATTCTAAAACTCATGAGGACTGTACATGTCATCAATGATTGTCTGTTTCCCATTACCAAATTTGTTAGAAAGAATATCTCATATATTCAATATCGTTAAATTAAATATTCAGTGCATTTAATAAAATTTTTCTTCAAAGGATTTAGGCTTATATTTAATGTTTTTTGAGCCAATAAATGAATAACTTTAAAAATATGGTCTAAAATATTGTAGTTATTGATAGCCAAATATCAAAAGTATTCTTCACATATAGTAGTATTTTAAACACTCTTCTGATATATTTACACTCTTTTGAGACCAGAATTGTCGGTTGGTCTTTATCATTTGTAGCCACTATTAAAAGGACCGGAAGTCGTTAAAAGCAGTGATATAGGATTATCTATAATCAATTCAGTTTTGTTGGCAGAATTGCCCACATTTCAATTTAAATTGTTAGAATTTCCTATATATAAGTAATAGAAATGAAAGACTGTGTGAAAATTCAATACAAGTTTTGAAAAACAAAACATTTATGATAAAATAAAAATATAACGAGTCATTTAGAGCATTTTTCCAACTGAAAGAACGTTTTCAATTTTAATTGATTATAAATTAGTTACTAAGCAGCAATTACAGTTACGTACCTGTTAAAAACGCTCATAATTACTACAAAATTTTACTTTTAAATAAAAGTAATAGCTAGTAAAATTTTAGTATGAAAATTAAAACAGAAACATAAATTTCATTGAAAAAATAATTTGTATCCTGTCATAGATCAAACAGAAATTACTCTGAAAATAGTCATTTATATTTATAAAACAATTTTTACATCGATATTTATATTAAATTTAGAATTTAAATGCCACATTATCATGGATAAATTATCTTATAAAGATTAATATATATCGAGATTCATTTTCAACATTTTGTAAATGTAAACTGGTCACACATTTGCCTTTAAAAAATTCCTCTATTTGTATTTTTGAGTAATTTAAGATTATACCTTCCCCTATTCAGGAGTCGGATTGTAGTAAGATAATAGTATATGCAAACTAGTATATGCAATTACTGTTAGAAGTCAAGTTAGGTGCAGTTTTGTTTACCGATAGAGTGTTAGATTCAGGTTTTACTCCCCCTTCATTTTTTCTCTTCTGTGTTTCACTTCACCTAAAAAGTTTCCCTTTCAGTATGTCTCAATTTTTTTAGTCGACAAACTAAAATAAAATATGCTTTTTTTTAGGATTAGGTGGTAGCTTGAAATGATTCTTCTCATATGTAAATATTTTTAAAAGCAGTTGGGATTGCTATATTGTTTCATAACTTACAAACTCATTAGAATTGGTGTATTCTTTCAAAACTCTTATTAGTTTTCAAGAAAGGCAATAAAATTATGCAGCTCAAAAACTTATTTTGGTTAGAGAAAAATGTTTCTCAACTAGGATAATATGTGTTTAAACAAAATTTCTTTTTTCAAAAGTTTATTTCTTTCTTTGTTGTAGCAAATATGCCATTTACACTTTAATAAGACATTTACACATTTATCCCTGCACTGCATTAGAAATTTTTAAAAAAAACATGTTTTCGTGCGAAATCTTTTAGAATTAAAAGGTAACTTTTAAGTGTATTTTTTACTTCTGATCAGCTTTTAATATTATTCTATACTTTCATTGAATTTGTTCGTTATTTTAATACTAATACACTGATTATTAATTCAAATTACCATTTTATATTTCTTGTTATAAAAACGCAATATTTACTCGTACTTTTTCTATATTTATTTGCCTGCTTAGATTACAATCCTTGACAAAATGCTTGATAGTAAAAAAATATAAAATATTTCTCAGTTTAGTGAATTTCTTTCATCTTAATTAAATTTCTTCTCTTAATTGATGTGTTTTACTAGGAGAATATAAATTGTACAAAGAGAAGGTGTTTAATTGAAGAAAATTCATCAAATGCTTCTTCAACTTTATATTGTTCATTTCCATATATTATCTAAAAAGGTCGCTTCAGTCAGGTGGATACAATATATTATATATATATATATATTTGGCTGTAAAAGAATTTTTTTAAAATATTGCCAAAATTTAGGGAAACTTTCCGCTACTGTAAATTGATAAAGATTTGTGTGTGTGTTACATATAGCGTAAAAAATATTTTTATAATAAGTTCGAGAGTTACAATGTGATAATGTAAAAAAATTCCACTTTATTTTTTATTAAATAGAATTATAGTTAACATTTCAGTAACATTACTACAACGCACACATCGTGCAAAGAATATAAGTGTCATATTTGGTGTCTATGTCAAATAGTATACACACAAACACAGGTACACAAACATACTCCCCTTTAATTACTAGTATAGAGAAATATTAAAATTATAAAGTATTTTTACTACTTAGTAAAATATGGAGCTGTTGATGTTTCTCTATTTCTTTTCATATGCCATTTGAATACCCTTTTCGGTTACTAAATGGTATAGATTGCGTCGAAAATATAATGAAAAAATACTGAAATGAATTGCCTTTTTACCATTCTGCCCGAAATGTGACATATGGCTTTCAGTTTAATCTTTCAATAATCTTTATCGATATAAATACTAAATACTTGTCACCTTAAACAAAACAAAAAATACGGTCAAATCCTGTAAATAAATATTATACATAAGTAAAGATCCTTTGATCTTAATCACTTCAATTTAGAAAATTTCTACAATTACTTATAATTCAATGTTTCTTTTATTATTAATATTAAAATTTCCTGCTTCCAACTTTCAAATAAAGTATTAATCGATATTAAATATAACATTTATATTTACCGCTTCAAAATAAAAAGATATTTCTTGATAATAATTAATAATAATTGTGATTAAATGATAAAATTTGTCATGCGGAATAAATATATTTTACTCTATAAAAATTGTAATTTCTTTTCCATTCGTTGGGTATTTTTAATGATTTTTAATGCATTTCATTTAATGATCTATAGATACATTCATCTCATTAATTTATTGGTTGAATTTGAAATTAATCAATGAAATTCAATAACTCAGACCTGAAGAAGTTCATTTTTGTTAGAACCAGATAGTTTGTGTGGAAGACTTGAAATATTTCATTTGAGACTAATAATGGAGCAGAAAGGTCAGAATTTAAATTAAAATAAGTAAAAATAGCTGTTTGGTTCCTTAACTATATGTATTTATTAGCTAAGCACATTTTATGGACTGCATTTTGAAAACCCAAGCTTTCCAAAACATGTTATACTCATAATTGGAATATTTAAGTACAACGATTTATCTTTTGTACATTTATTATCTTCACAACTTTTAATATTGGAAAATTTATAATCTTCTGAACTTTCCTTTTTTTAGAAGAAAAAAAACTTTCTTTCGTTTTTCTGCGATTTTCATGGATTAAGCTGTCTCGCTTTTTCCTCTAACGACTCTTTTAAAGTGGTCAATAATCAACTACCTATGAAAAATATAGTTAAGTACCGCTCTAATTTCTGACACAGTATTAGACAGTGTATGACCTCACATTTTGTTACCTTTTCTTACAAAGGAATTTTTTTCCCCAATGTAGGCTTTTTTCTTGTTTTGATGACATCTTCTCAATTTTTTTTTCAGATTTAGAAAGGTTTTAAAGAATTATTTCTCTATTACCCGTTGAATGGGTTATTGCATGTTTTTTTTCAACAAAGAAAACATGCCGCTTAAGATAGTAGTTTAATTCCAAAAATATCTTATATAATCTTTGCACCTAGATTTAGAATTTATATTATCTCTGTATATGTTTGCCTCTTCAGTAGTAAATATTGAGAAAAGATATTAAAATGATTTTTTCTTTCAATTTCCAACCTGTTACTTTCCTTTACATTTCACAAAAAATAATATATATTTCCTTTAGATGTTTTTCCCAGTTACTCTTTAGAACATTTTATTTCATATTTGTTCAGTCAATATTTCAAGCAAAGAAATCAATGAAATACAGTTCTTTGAGGATTTCAAAGTTCAATACATTTCCACATTTTGAAGTGGTTTAAATTATGTTTTAGCATAATATATACTATTTTTAAACAAAAGATTGCATAATTCCAGAATAAAAAAAAATCTATAAATTTGCATCTATTTTTCTTCAATTGAATCTATATTTTGCATCAACTGATACACTGGTTGTAAAGACTTGCTTGATTCAGGAATAAATATTTCCGGTATTACAAAATATATTTTTGATTTTTACTTTTAAGTAACACATTTTTATTACAAAAGATAAAGAAAGAAAGAAAGAATTAAACTTTAACGATCTCGAACAAAATAAATGAGGTTAGATATAGACTCCAAAAGAATTCGAGAACTAGATACGAAGTCAGAATTAAATATAGCATATAATTCTGAAATTAGTTTTTGACCACTAGAATAGAGAAAAGTAATCGATAATTATTTGAAAAATAATCGGAGAATAAACAACACTTTAGCTTTAAAAATAATAGTCAGTTTTTCTCATAAATTTACAGCCAGAATGCGTTTATATTATGCGATACTTAGAAATGATATATTTTATGAAGAAGTATTTGCCATTTTTCATATCATTTTACTAATGAATTTTGAATATTTTTGAAACATATTTAGCACTTTTGATGATCAGCACATTAGGCGGGAAAATGTACAGTCAATACTTTCTATCACTCATAAGAGTAATTACATTTTCGCAACACCACCACATGGAATTAATTTTAGTAGACAAATTAATTTTAAACGTCAAACTGTTAATCCACATTAATCTAGAAAAGTGTAGATGCTTTCTATTGTGAATATGAATTTTGCTACTTACTTGGCGAGGGATTTCTTATTCTATATAACCTTAAAATTAGATTTAAAAAAAATCAATCAAGTTATAACTCTTAAGACATAGTTTGTAAAAAAATTCTTATTACTAAATATAATATTACAGATCAGATTAAAATTGCTTAGAATTGCTTAGAATAAGACAAATTATAAAATTTCTTCATTATTTCAGTAAATTATAAGCATTAATTATTTTAAAACCGATAAAAGTAAGATATTTTTTAAAGTATGTTTTATAATAAAATTTGCTCAGTAAAAAAATAAATAATAATAATTAAACAAAATCATTATCTTACAATTTTGATAACAGAAGAAAGGCACGATTAAACAATGAAAACTGTACGAATTTAACTTAAAAATGGAAAGATTTATGCTTCGGATTTTAAAATAAAACCATGCTAAAAATCCCAACTCAATATTACAGGAAAAATACTAATAAATAAATACTTTTACTTACTAAAAATATTTTTCCTAACTCTAAAATGGTTTAAAATCGATTTCTTGCAATAATATTTAAAATTACTAAAAGTATCAACACTTTGATGTTGATGTAAATTAAAATCGTGTCACCAATTGCAAAAAACAGTCAAAGATGCTCATATCCATGCTTTCTCAATGGCATACATAATTTGCAATATTGTATGATATTAACTGGTATTAGCAATATTTTATAATAGATCTGAATATTGAAAAATATTATCCAAAATATTGTGCTACTTGGGATTGAAGTATATTTCTGTCGAAACTCTAATTTCTATCGTCTATTCTATAGAACACCAAATTGCAGATATAAGCACATATTCCCATTGAAAGAGACATTATATTATGAAGAGAAATATTGATACGTATTGAATACTTTTTCTTTTTCAGTTTATAAATAGAAATTTTTTAATGCATGTAAAATTTTTAAATTCTAAAATTATTCAAGATTTTTTTAAAAAAATAGTTTTTTTTCCATTTAAATTTATTTATTATTAAGTATTACATGAGGTAATTTTTCGAGAAGTGGTTTCCCAAAAAATGTATAGATGAACCATAATATTATAAGTCTTAACTATATTAGTAAGAAAATTTCAAGATTTTAAAAGATAAATTGAACAGCAGAAGATATCGTACGAATAGATTAAGCACCATATATTTTAAATTATTTTATTCATTAAAAGTATTCTAGATAAAATGCGTGCAACATGAAAGAGTAACTGTGAAATCAGAATAAAATATTCAAATCATGAGGTCCGTTATAAAATATTATTGTTTTTCGGTGCAATCTTCTGAAGTAATTCTCTTTGAGTTTTTAAACAAATTTACCACAAAACATTTCTGACAACACCCGAGATTACTAGTCTAAAGTTCTTAGAAAATAAATTATGATTTAATGTAAAAATCCTTTAATATTCTTTATTAACAAGTGAGCCAAAATCAACAACATTGTCACTCCATGATACAACAAACAGGCTTTCTGCTTTCTTTAACAATGTTCGCAATGTTCAAGAGAAATAAGTTTACCATTTCTGCATCGCATCGATATTTGGTACAAATCAGGATAAAGGGAACATCGCCTCACTGCTTTACAATTTTCGGAACTTGTGATTTACAAGACATCCTAAAGGACTTAAAATGTTCCATTTTACTCTTCCATCGTTTATTCTTGACAGGAACTCGAAGAATTCATTCTGACAAATGTTGAGGTTCGCTAGAAACGTCCCCGTTTTTCTCTGTCCTTCGTTAACATCAACATTCGAGATTTCAACCGCAGTGCGTCTTTAATATCCTGTCAAACAAAGAGCCGAGGAAATGCTTTTCTTTCCTCTGGAAGCAGCTGGCTATTCTTTTTTTGGTGAAACAGCGAAGGACGATTCAAAACGGGTGAATAAAAACTCTATTGATGCGATAAGTATGGTTGACCGTTTTGTAGGAAATCTGATGTATAGTTGCAATTTTAGCTTCTACGTTTGTAATTGTACAGATTGAAAAAAAAAGTTTTGAGCCAGGAAGGAGATTTTTAGACGAGTGGGATATATATCACCTGATATATAAATTTTGTTTTATATTGAAGATTTTCGAAACTTTGTGGAAAAATATTGAATTGCAAAAGATAATATACTTTTACCTTTACTTTATAAATATATATTTCGTTTACGATTTTATTATGATATTTTTTAACTTCATGGCACTGGAATGATCTGCTATTTAAAACTTCTATTACAATATTTTTTTTAAATCTAAGTTTTTTCAGTTTGATATATAATGGAAACATTTTTGGATCAGAATTCAGGAAAATATTGCATTCGGCATTTATTTTCATTTACTTTTAGGTAAAATATATTTTTAAAACTAGTTGTAAAAATATAATTGTGCATATTGAATCTGCTTCCTAATCTTTAATATTTTATTATTTGAATCTACATAAACAATTTCAATTCATTTGAGATAAAAAATCATTTTTCCTATTCCTTGTTAATTCTTCATCATTATTTCAGTTAATATTTTTATATGGTTCCGACATTCTTTTTCATTGGCATTGTGCTGTATAAAAATATTTCCTTGTCGAATATTCTTAATAAGAGTTTCAAAAATGATATCCTTTTTTAATTAGATTTTTGATTCTATCTATATATTCTCATATTTATCTATTGGAAATTTTGAGAAATTTTTGCACTAAATAAAAATAAATTTCATGATTGGTTATAATTATGTAAAAGTAAATATTAAATTGAAATAATTAAAGAAACAGCATTACAATTAAATACTTAAATACAATTTTATATTACGAAGGGAAGCAGATTAACGCACATCGTTTTGAGAACAATAATAATAAAATGCAATTCATAACAATATGCAATGCAATTCATGACAAAACGGTAATTAAACTATAATCAGGTCATTACCTTTCGACATAAATAGCATTCATGTTGAGGTATTATCATTTTGGAATTTCAGATTTCTTTTAACACCGTCTACTGACATGCGCAAAATTGCAAGGGTTCTATTGGGAAGTATTGAAACATCTATCATATAGTTTTTGACACGGTGCTCACACATTTTCATCTGTTGAGAAGCATGAAGTTCCTCATCAGTCAAATCGTTCATTCAAAAGATCTCATATGGGTCGATAGCATTTTTTTTCAATCCATATTTTCAAAGTTTTCAAGCGCTGGGACAAATGCCTCAGCATGAATGGCCGTTAAGTCGAAAAGTTATTGGTTATATTTCACTTACGTTTTCTAATGTCATGTACTGCACTTTTTTTATTACTATCTATACAATTATGTGTTTTATTTACTGATACATACTCAATAGTTAACACATGAAATCTTCCAGAAGTTATTGCCAATTTGTTCGAAGATGATAAGGAAAGGACCTTTTTTAAAAAAGAAATGATGACACAAAGAAGAAAGTATTTAACACTTAAGAAGTTAGTAAATACTAAATATTAGAATATAGAATTTCTAATCCAAACATAATGCTTTATTCACTATTAAATATATTTTTTATGTTTATTTTTTTTAATTCTCTATTTCTATCTATTTTCTATCCTCGATCTCAGAGTTTATCTTTTCTTTTATCCTCGGATATCATCAATTCATTCACAAAAACGTTTACCTTTAAACAAATTGGTGTTCATCAAATATGCTACCTGAGCCTCAGTTGACCTTTCTCTGGCATGTTGTGGTCTGGCACTTTCAATGTTGTTGATAAAATATAAGTACTTGATAAAAAATCCTTCATACCTCATTTGAGATAAGTCACATCTCAGCAGACTACATTTCTGCATAAAAAAATTCAAATTTACTATTTTTTGGTTTTTTTAATCATCGTCATATTTCATCTTTCTTGTTATCAGTTTCCCTTACTTTCTTCTTGATTTGACCGCAAACGGTATTGAATCATTTTTAAAAACCAATTTCTATCAGCAAAATGCGATATATTTTTAATTCATAGGATGGATTTTTTTAATAAAATAAAGGTTGTAATTACTAATTTCGCGTAATAAGAATAGATCCTGTCATATAATAAATTAATTCAAATATATAAAAATTATGTTTTTATTATATTAAAAACCTGTTCGCAAATTCCATCTAAAAAGCACATGAAAAATATTTATATTAAGAATTCGCTGTTAAATAGATTAGTGAATTTATAAAAGCAGGAAATAATAAAAACAACTTTTTTAAATAAATACAAGTAACTATAAGGTATGGAGGAAACATAATTAAAATTATAAAATATCATTGTAAAACTAAAAGTTTTCAGTTATTTTCTCTATCTTAATTACAATTTTAATGAAATTTTGATATACAATTAATTTAATTATGTATCAAAAATAAATTAATTATGAAATCAAAATTATGTATCAAAATTAAATTAATTAATTATGAAAAATGATTGTATGGTAAATTAGACACGTTTCCCCTTTTTAAATGTACCAGTAATTACCAGAGGATATTGTATGTTATAATGTGTCATGGAATGTCAACTTCAAGATTTAATTAAAAATTTAGTTTATTGGTTAATTAAATTTTTTGATTGTAGTTTTATAAACGTTAATAAAAAAAATCTATCGATATTTAGATAAAATATTACAAAATTTTAATTAATTTATTGTAAAACATCATAATTCTAACCTAACCTAAACTTCTTAAGATTTAATTGATTATTAAATTAAAGTGTTTTTCTATATTTTATTTAAATTTTAATGGTTGTTCAAAAAAGATATTCTAGATTTTTATATTTATTAAATATTACCATTAACTATCATATATTACAAATTGTTGAAATTGGAAAGTTACTTGTTTTAAAAAGTAACTTCATTTTTAATTAAATTCTTTTATTAAGTTCATGAATATTCAATGAATTCTCTCAAAAAGAAACTATTTGATTTCTGTAATTAAACTTATGTCTTTGTTTTTTTTTTGTTGTAAATATAACATGCATTTATTTATTTTGAGTTCAAAATTGATATTTGGCGAAAAAAGTTGTGTTCCACATGGAGAAGAATATTACCACACCATAAACATCAAGATATATATTGTGCTTACATTATTAATGTTTGTTCTTAACTAATAAAATATATTAATAATTTCAAAGTCGTTTAGTATATAACATTTAATTAAGCAATGTTATATAAATGTAATTAGTTAAAATAATTTAATCGGTAAATTATTGAATAGGAAGCAACTTTAATTCTGAAGTGGAGCTTCGGAATCTAGGACAAGCGAATCATTAAATTCGTTGTGAACTATAATTAATATTGTTATGAAATGAAAATCTCAAATGCTTAGTAATGTAATAAACAAGTCTTTTATCTCCTTTGTAAAATTTAAATGATTTAGCGAATTTATAATTTAACTGTAAATTGCTTTAGATGTTATTAGTGTCAAATAATCAATTTTATTAGTTCTAATAATCATGCGTTTTTTATATTAATTACTGTTTTCCAATCAAAAAAGAAACATTGAAATAATGATAAATTATACCTTAAATATCTGTATTTAAATCCATATAGGAAATCGATTTTTTTCACTGATACATGACCTTTTCATGCAATAGCTTTTAAAATGTAAATTATATTATATATTTTAACAATTTTGTTTAAATGTTTTAATATATAAAACTTATTTTCAAAATGGATGATTTTTTGAATTTTTGGATTGCCTTTTGTTTAATTGCAAATGAATAGATTTTTCTAAATTTATATTTGCTCTCAAAGAATTTCATTTAAAAAACAAATACTAGTAAAAAAGGAAAAAAAATTGATTTACAATTGTTATAAAAAAATAAAACAGTCCAAGGTAATATGTGATAAAATATACTCAATTTCGAATCTTGACTACGAAAGTAATAAATTTTGAAGAAGTAAAACTTTTAAAAACATATTTTCAAAACCTTTCCAAAGAAAAATTCACTTTTTGTATTCTATAACTGAAGATATGGAAGATATCAATTAGTAGTATAGGAGATTATATGATATGCATGCCTAAATATTAAGGGTTGCTTTTTCTTCTTTTAAAAAAAGAATAATTTTTTTTCCTTTTGAAAAATTAAAATTCTTTTGTGACCAAATATAGCTCCAGAAACATTTTGTAATGTTCCAAATAAAAGAGAAGTTATGATAAAATATGCAATTTAATTATAATATTTATTTTTCAATTTTCTAAAAATCTGTGATAACAGAATGATTTTATAAACTATTTTTTTCTTGTCTTTGTTATTGTTAAAATATGAGATCAACTATCTCACAGAATCTGCTAATTTAAAATAATATATGCTAATTAATTATTTTATGTAGCATATAATAATTTTAAAAAATAACTAAATTAAACAGTTTAAATGTTCATGATCACAATATATATTATTCTAAATTGCGAATCGCAGATTATAGTTTAATACGGCATTCCTTACACTAACTCTTCGAAAATATTCATTCAAGAACCCCGATTTGTTCTTTAGATTTGATTGAAGCCATTCTATATAGGAAGTGGATCATTTTTTAGAAAGTACCGCCATTCCGATCACGCCCATCAATCTGATTGGCCTCTCATGCCACGTGATCCTTAATACATACCATTTCATATTCCTCTCATGGTAAACTCTGATTTTCGTTTCTACGAGGCTCCACAGCATTCCTGGCACATTCTCTCAAGAACAGGGAACATATCCAGGGACGTGGGCTGAAAATGCTTTTGAATGAAGGCAAATGCGGAAAGCACTTTAGTATCTCTGGATGGTGAAAGGTTTTTAAAAAATGGGGTTATAAACAGTAGTAAGACCTCTCAGAGAGTATATATTTGGTAGTCAGTGCCTTACACTCAGATTTTTTTAAGACCATATATTTGTATGCCAAAAAGTTTCTTGTTTGAAAGAAGAACGCAGAAAGCTGAAGAATCTCGACCAAAAGATGTTTTGTCAGAATGAAAAGAAAATTACGGTTGAAACTTTATATTTATGCAACTTTTATGTCAGATTTTAGGTGTGAATTTACTTTTTTTTTAAATCTTGTTTTCTCTAATGTATCTTTTTATTCGAAAGTTATTTCATGAGTTTAAAAGTTGCATCTTAAATTAACTGCGAAATATTCTTTTTATACTTTCACAATAAAAATCCTGTTTAATATATTTTAATCTATGCAATTGGTGGATTTATAGCACAAATATTATAGTCATCAAAAAATTATATTAAATATAATGAAAATTCTTATAACTTATAAGATGATCGCAATGATTTTCCTTGATTACAAAACTATTGTAAAAAAACTATTGTGGCATGCATATGGTTATTTTGATATATTGTACAGACGTTTATAATGATTTTATAAAATTACTTCCATCAGTGGATATCAGTATGAGAAATTATCATGGTTTAGAGAATATCAAAATGGTTTTTCCAAAGTTACCCAACGTTTTGACTATCATATTAGACTCAGCTTCTATGAGCGTTACTGCGAGTGCCTATCGATATCTTCAAGCAGTTTTGTGGGCACATTATTCTTTATGACTAACTAATTAAAATTCAACTGAACAATAATGACTGATTAGTATTAAGAGAACCAGAGAACACGCTGAATTTTTGTCTTCGTTGATGCCATTTTGATAAAAACAATATAATACAAAATAATTATTATATCAGTTGGATTATTTGCAAGAAGTACAAATCATATAATATTATATTTAAGAACAATTTCTTAATAATTCAGGATGAATGATAATAAAACAATGATTCTCTTATATATACATATGCAAGAATCGACATATCCTATTGTGTGTGTGCGTGTGCATTATATATTATATATACATGTAAGCATATTATTTTGTTTGAAGCAGAATGCAGGTTTGACAAGCAGTGAAGATGATAAGAGGATTTGTATTTTTAATTTCGTTTTATTCTCTCCCTGGAGACAGGCATGATCTATTTACAAGAAGGCGCAGCGCGGCACAAAAGCAGAAATAAGAAAGAAGGGACGAAACAAATGATCACTAGTCTTATATAACATGGAACTACCGGCCACGTGCCGATGAAATACAGGTGTTGACCTTTGACAAGGGCAACGAAAGGATCACTTTCATTTGATATGTAAAAGTGATTGCGCAGTAATTTTTACACAGCTTCAGTTGAATTAATTAAACAGAATATGGAATTGTATTAGGAAATAAGAGAATGAAATTACTATGGGCTAAATTAAGATAAAGCTCTGGAAATTAATTTGGATTAAATTAATAGCTTAAAATATCATTACATATATATAGTATATATATATAATGGCAACATCGTCATCTTTAGTAGTTGAGTGGTCACAAGAACTTCCACATCATAACTTGGAAAAACAACTTATAATCTATGGATTTTAGAGAAAGATTAAATTGAACTAAACGTGCGCATAAAAATTTAATGTCCTTTATCGTGTAATGGTTTTGATTAAATTTATCAATTAAATAATATTTAAACTATTTAGGGGAAAAGAGAAATTTAATGGAATTACACTGTTTGTACTTTTCTTCCGAGTACTGAATTATTTAATTTTTTACTTATTTGGGTATACTAAATTTCCATAAATTTCACCAAGCAGCAAATCGCAGCTACCTAGATTCGAAAAAGCAATAATTTTGAATAAATTTTAATACTCCAGATTGGTAATGGTACGGCTAATTCTCGATCTAATTAATGTAGACGTTATCTATTGCAGTTCTAGGCCTTTCTCTAGAGCTGGAAACAGTATTCATACTACCGTTGGAGATATGCATAATCATCATATTAATCACATTTACCATAACACATACAAACACACAACCATAAATATACACTGAAACCATCTACCTATCTGCATTGGTACTTATCTTCAATAAACAAGCTCACAACCGAATATCAAGATTTGTTCTATATATTTTATGCGCACTTACTTAGTTAATCTTCAGAATTACAGAACCTTAAGCGCGATAATCTTTCAACAGATTACTGCGATTATTTTTAAGAAAAAAGTAAAATTTCATAGAAAACTAAATTAAATATACATTTAACTAAAAATTATAAAAAAAAGTTTAAAAAATTAGTAAAATTGACTGATTTGAAATACTAAAAGCAATTTAATATTTAAATGCAGCGCCTTTTTTTAAAAATAAAACCTTTCGAAATGAAATGTGAAGAATATTAAACATTCCGATTTTTATTTCATAAGAATATCTCTAACTCGGAACATTTGTATGAAGAAAAAGGGAAAACTTTTATTCTTTCCTGGAAATCCATGTTCCTTACCATTTTTTTTTCAAATGTTTTCCTTCCTAGTCCTTGTATATCCCGAGAAAAATGAAGTGTATTCACTGTCGACAGAAGTTTCAAAAACAATCCTAGATTCATAAAAGGACGGAATACTGGATCAAGTCACCCCCCCTGGCCTTTGTATTTATGTATCTGCAGACACACGCGAATGGATGTTCTGAGCAACGAATGTAATCAACCATCTGGAACAACATGTCAGGACTTTTGATAAAAAAATAACTAGGAAAAAATATTTAAACACCAAGTATTTCAGAAAGATGAGACCTGTCTTGGTGGAGATAATAATTATTTCAGTGAAGCGAAACTACATTTCATTTTTTTTTTTACATTATTTCGAAATTCGCATTGCGTTTGGTCTGGAGATTAAAATACAAACAATTATTAATGGAATAGTTATAAACATAATTAATGGAAATAAAAAAAATGAATATTCACGTAAATTATTAACTATTAAAGAGATTGCATATTTTCTATGAAAAAAATATCATGATTTAAATAATGAATTTAAACAATAGCTTCCATATGTACTTTCATTTAAAAACTATTTAAAGCAATAACTTGACCTGTCAAGTTGTTTCATATTTTCTTGTGATCATGTTTAATATTTTCTTCAGAATTGGCCAAGTATTTTCTTATGCTTCGCAATATTTATATCATACGAGAGTTATTTTTCACATAATCTCCCTTAATCTTGTATAGCAGGCAAGTTACCTTTATTTAGCACTAAGTTAGATGATTAGGAAAAATGTGAATTGACAATTTTTCGACGTCCGTCCAACGAAACTACATCGATGTCAAAGATTTCTGAATAATAAAGCAAAATTTCTTTGCTTTTTTTTTATGCGTGATTATTTCAATACTCGAGGCGCGCCTTGTTTGTTGGAGACGCTTGACCAAATGAGTTGGGGGGGGGGGGGGATAATTATCTTAGAAAACATTTTCTTAAAAGCCATCAACTTAGCGGGATCCTCTTTTGTATATCAACCCTCTTCAGAATATTACCTGTCATTTCGGCTGTTGAAGAAATATTCAATTGTTCCTTATTTATAAAAGAGAAGTTCAGGGGTTTCAATATTTTTAGAAACTTGCCTTCGAATGATTTTAGGTTTAGTTTAGTTATATTAACATCCCGTTTTTTTAAAGCAACACTAGGACTAATTTGGGATGGACCTCATAAATTCTAACGCTGTCAGAGTTCGAGGATAACTCCTGAGCTGGCACCCCTCCTCCCCAAACTTCCACACCATACCAGCAGGAAGACGTTTGGCCTCAGTGGATTTAACGAGCACCAGACCCACTTACACGACGGTTCTTCAGTAGAATCGGGTCTCGAATCTGAAACCCTTCTATTTCGAAGACGAGACCTTACCACGAGACCATCGCTGTTCCGAATGATTTTAGGAATGATAAGATTACACCCAAGCTGAATTTGCATATGAGATGGGCTCCTTTTCTTTACTTTCTTTCTTTCTTTTTATTGGGCCTAGGACTTAGGCTAATTTGCCTGAAGTAGAAAATTTAATGTCTAAATTTTTGTGTGAAGAATTTTTATAAAGCTCATAATAAAATAAAATACTGCAAATAAAAAAAATAAATTCAATAAAATAAACGAAAGTTATTCTATATGTATTCAGCCTAAAAATTAAGAAATGAAAATATTAGCACAAATTTTCCGGCGAATATATGTAACTAATATAATTACAATTGTTTAATGAGGCATGTTTTGCTTGCTATTTTTTTTATGAAGTTAACCATTCAGCTTTAAACCATTAACTTTAAAAAATGTGAGGATATTTTGGATATATTTCTTCCTATTAATGAATACAAATGAGATTTAAAGAAAGATGAAACATTTTTCTGAACTAAGGAAAAAGTTTCATTTGAAACTGCCTATCTTTTATCAACCTTAACATGAGAAATTTCATTTTCAAAGCCTTAGAAATATTTTCTTTTTGTTTTCGATATGGCATTGCCCTTGTTAGGACAAAATATAAAACTTTTGTGCAAACTTTTGCATAGGCTATAACAGCTACATGAAATTTATATTTGAATACATTTTTCGAGCTGAAAAATGAATATATAGAAATCATGTTTGGTTGAAAATATTGTTTAGAAAATCATAATTCTAAATCGTTATAAAGGAAGAATCAGCAAGAGAATAAAGGAATCGTTACAATACTTGTTGTGATAGTTTAAATAATCGAGTTAGGTAGCAATCAAAGTGTCTAATTTCTATGGTTTGCTTCTACCCACTAAGAAGAAAAATAATGTCTTTGTTTTCTACAAGTCCTAGCAGCACATGAATATAGTACAATATTGTACGATATTAAGCAATATTCACAATGTTGTATAATATTTTTGAATATTTTATAATATAATATCTCACAATATTGTACAATATTATGCCACATTCTTTGCTACGTGGGCGATAGCGCGGGCACACATTGCAAAGGAATTATTATCATTCTTCTACGAGAAAGGAAGTGAGTAGCATCTTCCAATTTTTACTGTTGGCTCAAAAAGCCAAAATCTATGATATATATGATGTCACTTTATCGCCCCACTTAAAGTGACTAGTAAAAATTCGGGTAAAGAATTTCTGAAAGTGAAACAAAAATAAACTTGTAACAATAAATGTTTAATTCAAATGCGAAAAAAAAAATTACAGAATTTTTTTTGTCAGATATTCTTAGTATTGTTTTTCTCTTTCCCATGCACTTTTTGTAAATTTCAATTTATCCTTCTCTGTATTAAAATGAGGACCAAAAAAAGGAATTTTAAATACCTAAGGATTTTATTTTAAATAGCGATTAAGTTACCTATCTATTTTAATAGAATTTAAAAAAAAAACGTAATTAAAAAAGAACAAAAAAAAAAGATTTTCTGTAACCGATATAAAGAGGAGCACATTAAAATATTAGTTAATTCTGCTGCATTTCTTTAAGTCTTAAAAAGGAAAGTAATTACTTCTGATAAAATATAAAAAATATATATATTAAAAGTAGATTAAATCGAATTCATTCATTCGCTTACACAAAAAAAAATCGTGAAGTGTTGAAATAACTGTACAAGTGTTATTTTTCAAAGAGATTAAAACTAATTAGAAAAATATAAATGCAATATTTTTCCCCTAAAATGCCTTTAATTTTGATGTAAAAGTGGTAGAAATGAAACTAAAAAAAAATCTCAATTTAAAAGTAACTTCATTTTTAAGATAACTAGTTAGTTCAAGCATGTTTTCTTTTTGTTTAAAATATTTCATAACTAATCATTATGCGAAATTCGATAATTTATTCAATGTTTAATTAGAAAAATTTGAAGAATGCTGGACAATACTCTGTATTATTTGCAAAATCAAGATCAAATTATAAATTTTCGATTTTTCATAAAGAGGTATAGAGAGAGGTATATAAAGAGGTAAAGAGGTAAGGTATTTTTGCAATCATTCAGTACTGCCGTTTTCAACAAATATGTGTAAGATAAAAAGTTATTCATACTTGATCACAATCATTTTATGAGGTGGTTGGAATTTAAAGGGGTGGTACAGATGCGCCCTACTGAAGCTACTAGCTGGGAACATTAAGCGTCACTGATATTCTAAATAAGAGAAATATCAACACTAATATCTTGTAAATAATTTTTTTAGGCTTGTTTACACGGAATGACTATAAATTGACATAATTTGCAAAATGGTTTAATGCATACATTGCAAAGTAAAATTTGGCAGATGGTAGCTAAAATTTTCGGTACTCTTTTTCATAGTTAATACTGAGGACCAAATTACTGAAACGATATTCAGCGAGTTTTGGATTTGACATTCTATTTCACGGCACGTATACATTCCGTTGAAAGTTTGAGGGTTTACGTCCTATTAAATTGAAATTTTCATAAATTACGAAAATTAAAACATATTTAAACTAATTATGTTCATCATATAATAATAAATGTCTGAAATTTAACAGTTTTATATTTAAAAAATGCCATTTCTAATAAAACCAGTCATATTTTTAAAGCTGTAAATACATATCTCCTTTCATATTTAACAAAGAATAACTATATTGATGTGTTTTATATATGCTGAATTTCTGCAGTTGAATTCTGAAATGACTGTTTTGTCTAGATTAAAATTTAGAACAAAGTTCCAAAATTTTGAAAAGAATTTCACATTTTTATTTATTTCTCATTTTGAAATTCCTAGCAATTTCTCTTATCATAAACGTTATCTCCGAAACAACAATTCGAAATTTTCAAAGAATTCAAAATAACTTTCTGATTCATTTTTAGATAAATAGAATATGATTTAAGCAATGTTTCGGAAACTTATTTCTGAAAGTAGAACATTTTTTTGCTGATTTTTGATGTCATAACACTGAGATTTTACTTGTTTTATATCACTTGAATGATTGGAATCAATTCTAGTAGACAAAGTCACAATGAAATGCAAATGAGATGCCTTACACCTAATTTTCTTTCTTTATAAAGTATTTGAAAGAGTCAGAATACGAAGAAAATACAATCTTTCGAACAATAAACGACTAGTTTAGGCATAGAATCGACAATACCAAATTATTTTCAAGTATTTTACAAATTTCGGATGTGAAGAAAATTTAGAAAGGTTCGATGGCTAAATTGATGGCCCTCTCCGAACGGGTCTTTCTGAACACAATAGCATTTAAAGTTTTCATAACTATTGTTTTTCTGAGAAAATTCAGTGTCAGAACAAATATTTGCTTTAAATTATGTTTTGCAATCTTAGATTTCGTGTCAGAGTTATTTATGCACAAGGTAAATCATTAGCACATTGAAATGAGAGAAATGCGTAAAATCGGTGAAGCTTTCTTTATATGTTTCATGCTACCGGCATTTTTACTTCTTTGAACGAATCTAAATATATTAGAATATAATTTGTTTCTTTATATCATTGCATTGTTTTTATGAATAAATCAAAATATGTAAAATACATATTCAGAGATACCATAAAATCTTTAATTACTTAAATAAATACCAAAAGAAAAGTTGATACATATTGAAAATTACAATATACCAGATTTACCTTTCTCACTATCACGTAGCAGCAAGAAAAGCCATTTTTAATTATCTTAAAAAGTAAATATGATTTTATTTCCAACTATTAAAAATAACGGTTCTATATGTTTATCGAGCACAGTTAAAGATAGAAATCCGGGCTTTGAATACTAATATATTTGCTGACAAAAATTGTCTAAATCCCTAAAATATATTATTGAAGTTAAAATACTGGTGTATATTATCTCATGGTAAAAAATTCCAAACCGTTTTTTGAAATATATATTTAATCAAGTTATTTTTCTAAATTATTCGGAGGGTAAAACACATATAAGATTTTCTTATTTTATTGAATGACATGAGCAAATTTTTGAAACAACAATTTTTTTAAAAAATTACAACCAGTCATAAAAACGCTTTCGTCTTTTTTTTCTTCGGAGGGTATTTTTTGAAACGATAATTGATTATTATAAGCATCAAAAATTTCTACTTGAAATTTTTTCATGAACCAGACGTTTCATATATCCCTAAATTCAGAAGAAATAATTTTAGCCATTATACTTGCTAATGCGAAATACAAGGTAATGAAGAAATAACAAGTGTTGTTCGGAGCCCTCTAGCGTGTACTGGACCAAATATAACAAAATGTGTCCATCATACACATTAAAGTATGCGGTTTCGACTTATCAAGGAAAAAATAATAATGTTGCAAATAAATGCCGATAGGGGAAATATTGGGCTGCAATAGAGAACTTTATTATATAATTTGCTTATACGGGTGCTTTGTGACATGACATCGAAGATAAAAGGAAGGGTTGTGGGACTTTAAGTCATTCTGCGTTGTCACTACGGGAATGCACCTTATTAGGCAAGCTGTTTTATCAGCGAAATTAAAATGCCAGTGTTGCTCTTCGTGAAAACTGGCAGTTAAAACAGTTAAGTAGAGGACAGATGACCATAACTAACTTACGAAAAATAGTTGACAGATTTGAAATAACAGGAATTCTTGGTGTGCGAGAATTCAAGACCTAGGACATAAAGGTATCAAGCTGGAACATGTTGAAGAAGTTGCAACTGCCGTATGGATCAGACACTAGCTAATAAGCAGGGTACCAGCAGTACACGTTCAATATCACGATAAACTGATATCTCATTCTCGACGGTGCAGATGATATTGCGCCAGATCCTGATATTTCATCCATATAAGATAACACCCATTAACTGATGACAGTAATCTGAATCTTGGCAATTTCTAGCTGTAGGGCGTTCTGATTCACTTGAAAGGCCTTGTGTATCAAGTTAAATTCACCTTGAACTTGTCCATATTGGTGTTGACTGAGTGCATTTTGCAACTATAAGGTATTTTGTATATAATGGAAATTTAGAAAGGTGCATAATGACTCGGATGTCACTCATTTTATCCCTTCGTAATGCCCTTCTCAAATTAACCTTCGAATAGCCAAAGGAAAGAAAAGTTAAATTTATAAAATATTAATGGGAATAAATGAAATCTTTATACTAAATATTATAAAACATTTAGATAATTCAGAAGTTAAAAGCATTTTAATTTATTGAGGATAAATTTAAAGTTTTATTTTACTGAAATCAAGTTAAAACATTTTTGCATAACTCTCCCAATATATTTTAAATCACTTTTCTTTCAAAAGATTATAGGAATTTGATTATTTTTGCCAGAAAATAAATTGATTATGAAATGAAATATCAGAGTCTTTAAGAGAGAATAATAGCAACCTATTAGTCACAATACAGCTACCAAGAGTCTCTTCATAAAATGTTTTCGTACATCGTTATTTATATGGGGCATTTAAAGAGAGCTGAAAATTTTCTTGAAAGTGTTAATTATAAGGAAAAATGTTAGAAGAAATTGAATAATAAAAATACATCTCCAGGATCTGTATCTAAAATGAAAGCATTCATCACAATTCCCACTAGTGTTTCAATTGAGGGATATGTTAGTTGCCTTTAGAGGCGACGAAAAATTGCGTATTCAAGAAATGCAATGAATCAAAATTAAGAATTTTAAAAGTGAGATTTCTATATATTTAGAATTAAGTTTCTGTCTGAAGCATTTGTTAATTATAAATTCATTATTTTATAAACAAGAGATAATTATTTACCTTTTAATCTTTTCATCATAAATCTAGCAAAAAGACCAGTATGAAAACGAAGTTAAATAAAATTAATGTAATTTTATTATTTTGCATGGCATTTTCTTTGATGAACGCGCAATTTAGTGTCTTTTCTTTGAATAATGGCATTTATTTGTGTACACTCTATATAGTTTGTTCGTGTCAAATGCTTCATACAATGTTGTTCAAATATCTCATCAGATTTTGGGATATGTGAGAGAAAAACAAAGACATAATATTAGTAAATATTTAAGAGAATAATGAATAATATAATGGTGAATATTTAAAAAAATACTCTTACTAACGTATGATTATTAAGAACTCATGCGATTAGTAAAATTATTTATTATAACTGTTCCTCTATTCGAATTTACTGTATTTTTTAAAGAAGAGATAAACTGTGATTTGCCAATTAAATATTCGGAAATTGAGCAATTCAAATCTATTAAATAATGAAGGAATACATTTACTCAGTTTTATTTTTACCCATTTAATATTTGTTCAAGCTTAGTCATTTGCCAGTGACTGACTAAGCTGAACGGTGCTTAAGTTAAAGCATTTACCAATCCGAATTCTCGTAATTCAGTCAATGGAAGTCCAATTTCGGAAGTTCAATATTATAGCAAAAAAAAAATGCATTTAATTTTTTAAATTTTTTATTTAGCATGATTTATTTTTTACGCAATTGGATATAATCTTTATCTTGTTTCAAACTACGTCACAGACTCAGCAAAATACATTTTCATTTTCGCTTGAGACATTAAAAATATCAAAAACTCAAAAGTTTTATAGTTATACTCTTTTCTTTCCTGCGTCATTTGAGCATTCAAAAAGCTTTATTATTGAATTAAAAAAAACTTTTCTCCTATTTTAAACTATTTAATAACAAAAACCATAAGGGGACACTTTTAGTTCTTAATTTCAGATAAGAATTTTCTTTAATATAAGTCGGATGTGAATACTGTAGAATCTGTTCATTGGGATTATTTCCATTTTTATGATTGTAAGCAACATTACTTTGAATTTGATATATATTTTTAGAGAAGGCAGGTCATTAAAAAAAATCTGTGCATACATATTATTAATGCTAAAACTATTTAAGTATTTTACAGCTGCTATAGCAAAATTCATTCAAATTATCTTTTTGCATTTTTATTTGGAAATTGCATTGTATTCAAGGAATTGCAATTCTAAATTCTTGATCTAAATTTCTATTATATTCAAGGTAAATATTTTCTGAAACAAGGTAATTTTAGAAGCAAGAAAACACCTTTCTTCTTTATGTCTTCGTCAAATTTCCACACAAAGTCTTTTCAAGTATTTAGTATTAAATAACATCTATTTAATTCACATTTCTTTGATTAAGTACAGGTGAGGCAGCGTCAGCAATAAATGATTAAATTCCAATAAAGAAATCATTTGCAGTGTTCATTTTCCAGAGCTTTTTAACTGAGTTATTTGAACCTTAAATTAAAAAGCACTGGGAATTTTCTGAATGGAAACTTTGACGAACATTTTTTTTAAATAGCACAAAGTGCTTAAGGGAAACTAAGAATAACTGCAACGAAAATTTTATATAACTTCGTTATCAGTGTTCCAAGATGTTTCTTTCCCTTATTTCAATGTTTTTGCAAAAAAATGAACTCCTAAGTTTGAAATTTTAAGTATAATTCATACAAAAAATATAAAGAAAGCAAAATCCTCCATAATATTTAAATTACAGTAAAGCATATGTTGAATATAGAGTCCCTGACACATTTTTATCCATAAAGGCATGCATCATTTGTAATGTGCCCTGAAACAAATATAATGAGAAATTGAGTCTGAATGATAGTTTAATTTTTATTTATTGTAAAGAAAAAAAATCGTTCTGCCTTGATACTGTTTTCTTAATTTTGTGTTTAATAATACAAATCTGGTTCATAAAATATGAATTAGCATACTCTATAAGCAGCAATAGTTATTAATATGAAAATTTAAAAGTTTTAACAAAAAATTTATTATTTTTCTAACTACAGTCTCTTTAAACTATTATAAATTTTATCATAAATTTGTGTTGATTTCACGCCTAAAACTGAACACAAAAATAAATACAATACACTTATTTATAAATATCTGCTTTCAATAATCATGATTTTTTACCATAAACTATTCAACTTTCTTTTTACTGGTCACATGCATAACTTACTGTTTACAAATTTCACACAAAAAATATCAATGAGAAAAAAATCAATATACTTTTCATCGAATTTCTGTTAAACTATTTTCTAAATTGGTTCCCATTTTTAAGAGGGTTTCAGTTCAAGTCCTTCAGAATATTGGAACGTCGGAATCATTCAATGAACAGACATTTTCACTACTCCATCAAAAATCACAATGGAAGCTGTGATCTTAAGGGAATAATGTTTTAAGGAAGATCAAGCATAGTTGTTGCAATGGATCATGCATATCTGATGGTTACTGAACAAAAGAATGCTCAAGAATTCTTTGATAATTCTCAGAAATTCTCACTGCCATCCCCCTCAAGCCCATATATCCGAGCATCTCTAATGAACAAAGCACGAACCATGGATATTCAATAAACTTACACTTAACACGAAAAAGTGAGGGAATTTCACTATGATATCCCAGCGTTTCGGGCAATCGCCGTAGTTTCACTGAGCAAATATTTGGGGTATTTAAGGATTTAAATAAACACATATACTAAAAAGTTATGCTCAGTTTCGGATAATTTAGAATACTTTGATGTTTTAAATTATTTTGCTATACTTAATAATAAAATGAATTGCAACTAATACTTAGGGACATTTAAATAACATCTCACACTCTCATTTATCTAATTATGAGCTTAAAAAATTTTGAAGCAAAAATCATGTACTTAATCACTAGCTCTTATAATCTTTATTTGTAAATATCCTTCCATGTAGAGATTAGACCGAATAAAACATTGAATAGGATAGAAAAGAAGAAATAAACGCTATCATCTCCGCATTGACCATGTTCACGCCATTCAAAGAACCACGAAATAGCCGATGGAACATCTTCCTTACCATCATAAAGAAGCTGGCATCCTTCAGGATCTTTTCTCAATCCAAGGAGCTCATATCTGATGCATTGGACCGTAAGCAAGCCTCCCAAAACACGGCTCGGAGACCTTTTCTCGAAGACGAGCACTGACGCGTATTAATACTAGAGGTGTTATCACATTCTCGCATTCTAGGTGAGGTTCGGATGCTGAATCGGGGAATGAATGCTAAAACCATGGTTGCCGGTGCCTTCGGAGATAAGGATGACTCGTTTTTTTTAGCATTAATTTTCTTTTGAGATTGTTGTTCTTGTAGTTTCAGGATAATAGATTTGCTAAGTTTTTTTTAATCGTTTGCTCGAAGATTTTAACCAGGTATTTATTAAATGTATAATTTGAGTAGTTACGATTTTTTTTTTCATTTTTGATATAAAAAATATAAACTCAATCTTGATGATTAAGTGTATTGTATGTGATTTTGCTTTATTCGTTTTATTCCAGTAAAATCCATATAATCCTATAAGATATTTGACAACGTTTTGGATGATTTTTTTGTTTGGTTTTTCAGGATTTTTTTAAGGAATTTCAGGAATTCCTTATTGATGTAAAATTACGCTAAATGCGTGCAAAAAATATTGCTTTCATTTCAGTTTATAGAATTTTTTAAGATGAATTTACTAAACTTTAGATTTTAGCAAATTTACATTTAAAGATACAAAACTGCAATAAAACGCAAATTATGGTAATATAACAAATAAATTTAACTTCCTTAAAAATGAATGTTTAAGCAAAATTTAGATGTTTTATAAAGAAAATTTTTCTGAAATTAAAAATATTGAACAAAAATAGAAATTCGATATTTTCGCAAAAAAAAAAGACTTTATAAAGAAAAAATTAATAAATTCTAAGAAATGCTTTTCAATGATTTTTCTCGCCATTACAAGTAATTAATTTTTTTTTTCTTAAAGGATCACATTTCTGACTTGTTTAAATTTAATTACGTAAAATATTTTAATTCTTTGCAGAACTCTGATGATAGAACATTACGATTGTTTCACTAATTTATCCCTTGGGTAACTCGAAGCCTTGCCTTCCATGTGTATCAAGGAACTGTACGCACGAGTGGAAGACGCCGAATTAGAAAAAGAATTACCTTTAAAGCAAAATTACTATGCATAATGCATATAATTTCAAATAACATTCAAGAATAAATCATTGAAAGGCAATTTAAAATCAATGAGCAAGTGGATCATATATGCAACAGTAATTCTTTCGTTTCTCATTCGTTTTGCCACAACAATAAAAATATATTAATCAGGAATATTGCTTATCAAAATTTTTTACAATAAATATTTTGCTTATTTTAATTATTAACTATTTTAATTCAGAATTATAAGACTAAATGTTCTTGCCTCTAACATGAAACATCATCCCCAAACACGTTTTAGACTTGATTTGAGAACTAAATCCCCAACTTATAGGCAGTATAATAGCTTAATAATATCGAGTTAATAAAAGATAATCATTAATTAAAGTATTATATACGCAATGAAATGAATTCCTTTTAAACGAAGAACATATAAAATAAAGGAAAACGTTTTCGAGAAATATCCAGGTAACTAGACCAGCATGAAAATGGAACAGTTTAGAAACACAGAGGAAAACAAATGCAAATTGATAATACAAATTTATCATGTAAAAAAACATTCCCTCATAGAATAAAATACTTTTAAAGATATAAATATTTTTAAAGATAGATTTCCATAAATCTTTTTTAATCAATTTATTGTTTTAAATTTGTTTGAATATGACCCTGCATCAACAACGTCAAAATCAATATAGCTGACCAGGTAAACAAGATTATAAATAATAATGTAGACAAGAGAAATATTTAGCTTCCTTCTTTGGGTTATTATATTAGCTAGAAACTCCAAAAGCACATGAAAATAGAATTCCAGTCACTTTATTTTTTATTGCAATTTTTATTGTAATCATCTCTAATTAACAGTAATAGTACTGCAAGCGAAATTATAAATATTCCATAACAAATTAATTTCAGCAATGCAGCAGTTGTTTTTAATCAGTATATATTTTCATGTCCTCTACTTATGATGCTTCATATAACTTGTGCTTAATAAATGGAATAATGAAATATCTAAAATAAAATAGTTTACGAAATATCACTTAATATTTCCAATTAAATAAATTTAATATACAGTGTCTCGTGAATTATAGCTGAACTATTGATCGAATTGCAATCATTTATAGCTTCAAGCGCAGAACACTGCTTTCTTTTTACCCTGATAGGGAAGACAAAGCGCTATTAAATAAAATGATTTAATTTGATTAATTAATTAATAATTAAGAGACAAACCAAGACACATAATTTTGTGTGAGATAAAGAACTGAAGCATCTAAGTTTCTTTCTAAAAAAATTGTCAGAACTTATGCCAACCTACATAATTTCATACATAGATTGATAAATTTGGTGGGAAGCATATTTCCCACGGCCTTAGAAAGGGTTAAACGAAAAATCTTCATATGACTGATCCCCCCCCAACCCCCAAAGAGACTAAGTTTGTTATCATTAAACTTAAACCATTGACATATTTTTCTCATATGCAG
>JAPMOR010065259.1:405145-558630 GCA_026543865.1 Argiope aurantia
CTTTCAGATAGATAAATTTGATATATACTTTCAGATAGATAAATTTGGTATATACTTTCAAGATAGATAAATCTCCATCCTACAGCTTATTACTAACCGATTTACCGAACAGCGATCTTTTACAGCTTCAAGCACACACTACAAATTTCCATCACGATATGAAAGAAAATACACTATTGAATGAAACCGGAAACTTTCCAATGAAATGTTGCTATTCTCAATCGCAAAGAGGAAATAACCAACACAGCTGTATTGTCCTTCATATAAAAGAGATGGATACTTTCGACAGATTTTCTTTTATTTCGGGGAGCTTATGGCTAACGCAAAGCAGTGTGAATATATCCCCTGCACTTAGATTGGGAGTATTTTTCTCAAACACAAGTAATGGCACTTATTAGTAGTAAGGAACCATTCTCATTTCAGGAGTCAATGTCTGCTGCAATATAATAACAAAAGCCAAAACTAAATGTCTTGATGCTATTTTTAACCAAGAATTATGGGAATTTATTTTCTTACGGTTTCTTGTTTTGAAAGGGAACCTGCCGTAACTTATCCACAAATCATCATTTTTATTTTGTGATACGTGAAGTATACATTAAAAAAAATCGAATTTTGAACTCGCGATTTTTATCAATCTCCATGTTTCAGACAGTCCCGGTTTCGAAAAATATATTTTTGAAATTATTAATATGATAGGATAAATCAAATGAATATGATAAATCTATATGATATTCTATGGATATGATAAATTAAAAACTCTTTCAGTTAGACGTATGAAATGTGGTGCGAGTCTTTATGTCAAATTCGTAGATGTCAAATTTACAATGAAACCATTTATAAAAATATGTCAGTTTAAATTGATCGATTGTAAATTAATATGACAATTATCAACATACAATATTATTAATGTTATAATAATATTTTTAGAATATTAATTACAAAACGAAAAATGCTAGCTTGATTCTATTTGACATATAGATTTAACATATAAATTGTGGACTCCAATTAAATTTGGAACGAAATTTTTTAAGAGTTGGACCTATTACTGGTCTATACTTAACAAACATAAAAACTAATGTTGCAATGAAAAGGCTATAAAAAATTAAAATTAAAAGTATTATATTATAATTATTTGATTTAGGATTTAAATTACATGCAGCAATAAAAGAAAATCTTTAAAAAATCCTTATAAAATTAAGTATTTTATTAATATGCAAATTTACTTTACATTGTAAACCATAAAAGGATTAAAAAATATTTCGTATTTGCAATAATTGGAGGAATAAGCCGAAACACAAAATTACTAGAGCATTAAATTCACTTCGAAAAATTAAATACTTCAGTCGTGTTTTTGTTAAGAGTAAACCGATATTTTAAAATAATTTAAAAGTCATCTATGAAGAATTTATGAAACCATTTGTTTCCAAACACTCTGCATTTATTTTGACTCAAATTTTAAATCAATTATATATAAAAATATTTAACTTTAATTCTATTTTCTTCATTTCAAATCATTTACTTTCCTATCTTTTATTTCCTGGAAAATTAGATTAATGTATATCATCTTTTTTCATCTTTATTAATTCAGGTTCTTTTAATTGCGTTCATAAAAATTAAAATTTTTAAGTATATGCTATCTTCTTTCTGTAATCATTGATTAAAAAAGTAACTTTTAACGATAAATGTTTTCTTTCTAAAATCAAACTAAAAATATTAAATTAAAAAGCGTATTTGTTATGTTCGTTGTATTTTCTTCCTACAAAGAATGAAAGAAATTAGAAATTTAAGAAATATCGAAACATTGTATTATATAACCACGCGAATTACCTAAAGCTAACGACATCTCATTAAATAAAATAAAATGAAAATTCAATCGATGTAACATATTATTTTCATTTTCTTAACTTTACTTCAATTTTTATTTTATTTATTTTGGAATTTAATGCCAACTAAATTTTCATTTTTTTAAAAGAAATATTCCATGCATTTAATTGAAACTCTTAAAAATATAAATAATAACTTGACAAGAATATGAGAGTAAAATTAATTAAATAAATTATATATTATTACAATTCTGAAGAATTATCAATAAATAAAAACAAAAAAAAAAAACTGAAGAACCCTTAAAACATTTTTAAGCGACTTCAATCAAATTTTAATTACATGTAACTGACAAAGTAAATATATTATTAAAAAAATAGTGTATTGATATCAATTAAATGGATTACGTAAGATAATCTTTATATTTTTCCCTTTTTTTTTCTTAAAATTTTATCAGATTTTCATTTTTAATGATTTCCTTTCTCAGATAATTTACGTTGCATTTAAACATCATTCACTTTCCATCTTCCAAAAAAGGAAAGAATAGCTAAACATTTAAAAATGATGATCCATGAAACCTTTATGTAAAATCATGAACGATATCACAATATAGACATCACTTTAAGTTTCTTTTATTTGAAACTATTGTGAAATATTTGTAGATTTCTAATATTATATTTTGAAAAATGCAAAGATGAAATAGAATGATTATAGAGTGTGAAATCAAATCAAGCTACGTCAGTACCTGGTAGTAGTTTTAAAAATGGGCAGCCTTTCAAATGTATTTTGAACAACGCCTTTCGGTAATTAAAGCGAAAAAATAATAAAAATGTGATTTTTCAATCAATCGCGCCTATTTTTGTTCAAAAATACAAGTCCATATATTCTTTCAACATTAAAGTTGAAAGATTAGGGTATATTGAATCACTTTTCTAAATGGAACAGTTTCGGATAAATTACAGTAAAACAAATAAAAATGAGTCGAAATTACTTCACATTTAATTTGTCCGTCAAAACAAGTTTTTAAATAAAAATAAGAATCTATGCATAAAGATAATAAATCCGCTACAGGTGTTATGAGATCCATCTGTTTCGAAAGATATTGTCCCCAGCAAAGTGGAAAAAACAATCCAAAAAGAGAAACTTCCAACATGCAGAGCTGGATAATGATTAAACAGACTGACAAAGAACAACCGAATGAATGAGCGAATCGTAATTTATATTCCTTTTATGTCTCTACGAATCCTTAGAGATTGAAGTCGCTTCTTCCAAGGAATTCTTATTGAAATCGTCTTTTATTAGCTCTTCTATTATTCTTTTAATCTGTGACTGAAGCTAACTAATTTAAAAAGAATCTTTTGTAAAACTTTGCAAACAGCTTCAAGTGAACCTTGCATACTTTTTTTTATATTGAATCAAACTTTTTTATATTTTGCACATCGTGTTTTTAGAAAATTGTCTGAAACCGATAACCTCTTTCTTTATTTTTTTTCTATCTGAGGAGCAATCGGAAACACATTGTCGGGTGTTATTTTTACTATCAAAGGATTGGTTAGTTCATCAGTGAGAATAAATCAAGCCATTTATTTTTTATTCTTAAGTTGATTTATTTTATTGTAAAGAAAGAAAGCAAAATTCTATACTCATATGATGAAATGCTTCATATTTTTTTCTTTTAAGAAAAGTTATATGGATTCTTATATGAAAAGTGTAATTTTTCGTCTGTCATTCTAACAGGAAGGCAATTGAAAGCATTAGCAATTTGTATGCTTCAACTAAGATTATTAGGCTGCTGGTTCCTGTAATTAATAATGCAAACTTTTGATCGATTGAATTGCTATTTTGGGGTTGTCAGATAAATTTTGTGCAGTGGCAACGAACATATGCAGCACCTGCCAATAGAAAGCCGTGTTAAATTTGCATAATATAAGTTCATATTAGAAAAATTAGGATAAGAAAACTGTTTGAGAGTAAGTAATAAAAAAATTCTTCCCTATAGTACCTAAAGAGAAGAGCGTATGGATAGACTTGTGATTTAATTTACAATAGCTGCAATATAAATAAACACGAAAATAAAACACAAAATTCTCAAAAGAAAAAAATGAAGCATAACACTTTCAAAGCATGGAAAACAAAAAGAAATAAATCATAAATCAACATTATTTTCAGAATGAAAGACATACAAAATAAACTAAATTCCTTTCCAATTGAAAACAAACAAAACAAAACTTTTAAAATAGAAATAAAGAATTAAGAATGAAAGTATCAATAAAATATAAAATTTTCAAAACGTTACATCGAAAATATGAAAGCACAGTAATAATCAAGACATCCCTTTAGGCAAAATTTGTTAAAGCATTTATAAAGATACATACCAGTTGCAAAGTTATTGTGAAAGAAAATTAGTTAAGACAAAAATTTTATTACAATTAACACAGATTATGGTAAGTGAAAATTAGGGGAAATAAACAAGACACATAGAGTACATGATTAACTATAATTGCGAGAGGACATCTGAAAACAGGCTATTACGATTTATATTATACAGAACACTTGAATAGAAAAGTTATTTTCCCAACAATATAAAAGAAATAGGAGTTGAGATAGATTGGAAAAAGAGTATATCTTGTTTTTCTCTCGCAAGTTTAAGGGATTGAAAACTTTACCTATTAAAAACAAGTTTTGTTTTTCTATTCTTAAGTTTAATAAGAATATCATTATCTAATTAAAAAGACTATCATCTACAAATTTCCTTACAGTCAAATAAAACAGATTCAATTATAATTTTCTTATTTAATTTTCTATTTAATTCCTTGTTCTTCGTATTCAAAATACATTTTTTTAGGAAACGCAAGTAAGAAATACATATATAACGATCTTAAAAGTGCCTACAATTCGTGAGTGACACGCCAGTGTCAAAAGATATTGTTCTTTTCTGCAAGACAGAATAAAGGGTTGGTCACATACAGAGAATCTCGCACTATGCTGAGTTAGATAAAGATTAAATAGATTTTTGAAGAACAGCAAGTTGAAGAAAGAATAGTAACTTATATTCTTTCACTGATCTTGTTTATCTTTAGAAAGTAACTTATTCCACGAAATGTGTATTGAATTTTATTTTATGTGCTCCTTTGTTATTTCTATTATCTCTGAATGAAGCCAATTAATTTTAAAAGAATCTCGCGACTTCATGCCTCGTTTGCACTTCCATCTGATACTTGATGGAATTTTCTTCTACTACTGCATGTTTTGTGCATTCAGTTGATCCTTTGAAACAGAAAACTCAAATGATTCTTTGTTATTGAATATATTTTCATTGCCTGAAAAGGAATTGGAAATGTATTTGTCTGTAGTATATCCATTTATAAACGTATGAAGAAGCCAGAAAATATAAAATTTTTTATTCCCTACCTCTGAAGAAAACACGATAGAAATTTTTGTATCATTATTATCATCCTGTTTTTTTTTCACTTGTCCCCCTCTAAGCAAAATGCACGCATCTATCTGAGAGGGAAGTCCATATGTCAAAACGTTAGAGCATCGGAATAATTTTTTTAACGACATAATTTTAGGAAAACTTACACGACATGAGAACTTCCCGGGGGCACTTGGAAATGAGAATGATATGCTTCCGGCATGGTGGTTGGATCTCGCTACCCTTATAGGAACTTGAAAAGGTGTGCGTCAGGCTCCTCCCATCGATGGCGGGACGTACTTAATTAGGGAAGGGTTATGCCGTGGTAGTCCTTAGAACTCAACCACAGATCTCACCAATGTTGCTAAGGAGGTCCGGTCATTCAGTATTTTTTATCCGTGTGCCTTAGGGCTTGTCGGAGAGTCAGTGATATGACTTACATGGCATGAGACAATTTAATTTGATAATGTTGAAAAAAGAGACTATTTGAGTAAGATTTTTTAACTTTGATTTGCATTCAAACAATTATGACCGAAATCACATTCAAATGACGAAACTTGCATGCAAAGAGATAATGGTTTGACTTGCATTAAAACGTCATGCGGCAAATATTTGATAGAATTGAATCTCGACCAATGATATTGAAGCCCAGTCAATATTATAAAAGCTATGATGGTTAAAAATGCCTCACATTGAAAGGAACTACTTAACGTATTTTTAATGTAGATGAATTTAATAATGAACATTAAAATCTTTATTAAATTATTTTAAGTCGAAAATTAATTTTTGTTTCCGTCAAATATAGAAAACTCGAATGTAAAATTGGACTCTTCAAGAATTAATATTAATACATATAGTTAAAATTATTTTTATTTAATTTTAATTCCACTATTTGACAAAATCATTACAACAGAAATTATCAAGTATCTTTTGAATTTTTTAAACAATTTATATCCTAACACTGTATTTTCCATGTATGAATATGTATTGACATATTAAACCCACTAATTTAATAAAAAAATTCACAATAAAGAATTTATTTCTTTTATATCAGCATCAATAAAATGATATTTCTAAATAGGAAATAATCATTTTTCTGTAACACTTTGTAAAGTAAGATAAGTGACTTAGGTCTTTTCAAAGTTACTTTTTTACAAAATTTCACTTTCCTGCTTTCGGAGCCTAATGTTTTTGTTTTTATGTAAATTACAACTTTTTTCATTATTAAAAACATAATTACTACATAGACATTCTGAATATAGGTAGCGCCATTTTATAATTAATGAATATTTTCTTTTAGTTGTAGCTTGAAAGAGAAAATAAATCAAATTCAAGACAAATAAAAAAAAAGAAATGAAACCAAAGCAGTGTCTTGATTTCCATTAATTGTTTCATATTAAAATATAATAGCTTGCCATAAAAAAGATAAAAAATGGATGGTTTAGAATTTGTTTTGTCGAAATGTCAAGTTTATGTTGCATATTATATGACATGAAATTAAATGTTTACTTTTTTATTACTCTAATAAGTAATAACTCTTGCTCAGAAATAATGACACAGATTTTCTAAGGAAAAATTATGAGAAAGGTTTAAGCGATTAAACGATACATTCGCAGATAGTTTTAAAAATAAATACGATATTTTAGTTTAAGAATTTCTATCTCGGAATTTCATTTATATTTACAAATGAGTACTTTGTGAATCCATGCGCAATCTCTATGAAAGCACATCAAGAAAATGCATCCCAGTTTGAAAACAGCTCGAATACGAACTGAAAAAAAATGGACATATATGCATTATAAAAAGAGAACTGAATTCATCTTTAAGATTTATAATAATTTATTAGATATGCGTATGACATTAATCAATATATGATATCAAATAATTTTAAAAATATATTTTAAATAACGAATAATGACTTATGAATTATGCCAAATGATAAACAATTTGAATAAAAACTTTGTATTTTACAAGAAATAACATTATTGAAACACATTTGTGGAAAATAAATATATAATGAACGTCTAATTTTTTTTCCTTCTTGTTTCTGAAATGTAATCAGCTATTTGAACCATTCCAAAACGACCCGACAAGTCAAGAAAACGAAAAGCCAAAAACATCTATTATGTCATAATAAATAAAATTCCATCTCTTGAGAATTGCAGATACATTGGAAAACTTCAGTTGCAAAAATACAAAGTTTCTTTTTAAGAAGAGAATAACACGTGAAATTAGATGACTCCAAACAGTTTTTTACTGTGTACAAACGAAATAGATGGAAAGAAACCAATTGGATCTCCCGGCAACCATGAGGTCACATGGTTGTTTCTTAATAACCTCGCCTCCAGACAGTAGTACCTTTGGATATTGGTGTTTGCTGACCAGCCTGTTGGTCGAAAGTTATGACTTGACAAGTGTGTGCTTTTGGTTTCCAACTTTTTTTCTGTGGTTACAAATGTATTTTTTCTGATATAGAATTTGTTTACTTTTCTGTAATATCTAGTTTAACTGAGCAGAATAACCCTCATAGTTAATAAAGTCTACATTTTAGTGTGTTTTATTTGTTTCCAGAATTAAGTTATTTCCATTTGTTGTTTTGAAAATGCAGTGTTCAAGTTCAATTTGATTCCACAAGAGTTTAGATCTTATATAGCTATACATAACTATAATGAAATATAAATTATATTTACATAAGTTATAGGTATTGAAAAAATGTTTTGCATTTTAAGAAGCAAACTTCTTGTCATTTTGGGATGGGTTTTCTTAAGATGTTATAGAAAGGAAGGAAATAATATTTATTTGAATTACAAAAATATTATTGCTGCAATCGAAACACCGTATGATTATCATAAGAACCTGCAAACCAAAAATTTAAAAGGATATTTATGAAACTAACATATAAAGTAAATATTTTCTGAGTCATAACTATTTAAAAGAAGTTGCACTATTTGGAGCAAAACTATCTAAACCACAAAAGAACTAAATCAAATTAGAAATAATTTTTAATTTTAAATTGCAGAAAACAAATAAAATGTAATAAAAAGAATAAAATGGAATAAAAATATTCTTTATTCTTTTTCTGCAATTTAAAATTTATGATAATTTCTGATTTAAATAGGATTATCATATCATAATTTCTATGAATTATCATGCAAAATCTTTTATGTTAAATTCACATATAGCAAAAGATAAGAAGTTTTTATATAAAGGATGGAAATATTGCTTTCATATACACTTTTTAGGTCATACATGACGAGAACAATATGAAGTGCCAGAAGTGAAATTTGATCTATCCGAATCCTCTGAAAGAATGATGTCTACGAAAGATCAGTGGCAATAATGTAATCAACAATTGAAGTTTCAAACTCGCGCTTGAAAATAACTAATAAAAAGAAAGCTGGTAAAATTTTATATGCAAGAAGTTTTACCTGTAGGTACAATTGAAAATAAAGAGAATGAAATATTAAACATCTTGAGAGCAAATTGGTGAACTAATATGAAATATCGTCATTAAAACTTGCTCAAGGTTGGTTTGTCATTTTTTGCAAAATATGATGCTACTAAGATTATTTGAAAAAATTAATTACGTCATCATATGTTTAAAATATGCTGCTACTTAGTTTATTTGTAATAACAGTTTAAGAAAGTGAATCAATATAATCGATCAAAACAACGTTTCATTCCGTTTATAATATTTCTATTTTAGGCTGTGTTATTGATTAGAACTAATTCATTTGCTAGTATGATTGTCACTTCATTTATTTTAAATCTCTTAAATGCATGCTTTAATATGACGTCATATTAACGATAATATATTTCTTTATATAATTATAATCATTAAAAATAATATGCATGTTTCATGCATGTTATATTATACATAACTATAGATTTTTCTATATTAAATTCGAAATTTCTTTGCTAGCGGTGTTCATTTTGAATTCAGAAATAAAATTTTCAAACAGAAATATAAAATCATTCTCTTTTGGCAAGTATCTTCAATTAAGATAACATTAAACATCAATTAGCTACTTAGATAAACTTTTCTGTCAGTGACGTGCGTTGAATCGATGCAAATTTGTGGCGTGAATTCAAATCATCTTCCATTAACATGAAAAAAAATATCTAATTAATTAAATTATATGCATGCAATCAAATGTTTTCATTAAATAAGTTTAAAAACTTAAGTGCCACTATGCTAAATGCTTTTAATTATTTTGGAATTTTAATTGTCCAATAAGCATAATTTTAAACATCAGAATTTTATTTCAAATTAATGATAAGAATAACATTTGATCATTTTATATTGATATTTTGATATTTTTATGGAAAAACTGATAGCAAGTGAAAAAAAATCGTACAAGTGATGCCTTCATTATTTGCTCATTAATGTTTAATATTTAAATTTAAAATAAAATTTTCTTCATTGATCCGAAAGATAATGAACAGTAAGCAAAAAGACTCTACAAGTACTCATTCTTTTAATAAATACAAACATATGATGCATATATATAAAAAAAAAGACATAGATGTTTTTACTAAATAAGCAACTATTTTTTTCTTTTAATTTTGGAAAAAGGAAAAATTCTTAAAATGCAAATTTGGATTATACATGAAATAAATTTTAAACTAAAATTAATTTAGCAAAAAATCTTATTACTAATATTTTATTATATTTTTACTAAAAAATCATTTTACTAATAATAAATTATGCAGTTTTGTTTACTCATATTTACATTATTTCGCATGTTTACAACTAGGGCTTTCCTATACTGCAAAATATTTAAAAACTGTTGCTGTTATTGATCACTACAAGCATTTATAACCGAAATAAGTTATTCCGCATGAAACGGATAAAATATGAATATCGCTTTATATATATATATATATATATATATATAAGTTGAACCAGCACAGCAATGATCAAGCAAATGAAAAGAAAATATACCATTCAAGGTAACGCATACAAAACCAAACCAAAGTTAAAAGTAAGAAACATAACGAAACTTCTATAATACAGGAACGATGGATGTTTCTATATAATCAGCTAAAAGCCGATTGGAGTCGATTCATTTTAAAGTTAAAACATCTTCTCAGACAGATATTTAACGCAAACTCTTACTTAATTCTATAAAGCTATAAAACCCAAGTTCTTCGAGACCACAAAAGCACTTCCTATAATGAGTTCGAAATTAAAAGTATCTATTAAATATCTTTCACCATACTTTTAGTTTCCAAAGGAGGAAAGTACATCGGAGTCAGCTGTAAGTTGGAGATATTTAAAAGGCTTGCATTGATGTTTCTTTATTTTAGAACCTAATTTTCTAAAATAAAATGGAGTAAAAGTTTGTAAAGGGGATTATTTTTTTAAATATTTTTTTTTCTAATGGATTAAGTTTTCAAGGGATATAGCAGAGTCTGTTTGCAATTAAACTGTAATTTTTTATTTTTATTTTGTCTAGATATCTGTAAAGTTTTGAGAACTGAAATGGTAAATAACAAAGGACAATTTCAACAAGAATTAATTTCAAATATACGTTAACTAATTGATAACCAGTAGTGCAGCAAAGGATAAATAATCTTATGGTATATATCCATTTCGTGGATTTGGGGTGATAGGTCCAACAAGCTCATAAAAGGAAATCGATACCTCATTCTACATGAAAATGCAAAACACAAGTCACAAATCATGGATAAAGTGTACACAAAGCATAAATAGCAAAAAATAGCATCATATGCAAGCAGCAAATCGCATTTAGCACAACAGCATAAAATGCTCAGAGAAAATTCATTGAAGAGATTTTACTCAACTTTTCGCTTGAACTAAACTCAACTGATTGTTAACTCATTCTGCGTTTTATACCTTCTGTAATAAACTATAGAACTTTCTTGAAAAAATGGTTACACTCGAGTCCTAATGAAGCTATCTCCAAGATTCTCCAGTATTAAGGATCTTTTTTTTTTTTTTTGCCAAAGTCACTAATTTCATTGCCAAGGAATGAGATGGTCGCCAGGGTTTTCGCCAAGTTCGGAGGTTATTAACTCTGCATCCATTCAGCAGCTGTTACAATACCCATAAAGATGTATCCCTGATCAAAAGGACTTATTGAGAGATGAAGCAAAATAAGATATTCCTAACAACATCATCTTTGATTTAGTAATTAGTTTCTTCTCCTTCATAATATATACACCAATATCTTTTCTTTCTGGATATTTTACAAAGGTTGCGTGCAAAGACTTTATCAATTATATACTATGCGTTATTTATTATAAAATAAAAAAACTTAACCAAATGTCTCTAAACCAATGTAAAAATGTCATCGGCCAAACCCTGACTGAACGTCTTCTGTAGAATTAGTCCCAAGATTCATTTACTGACACTGAAATTGAAATGTCAAGATAGATCAATGATGCTTGTTTAAACCAAAATTATCCAATACAGAGATTCTTGAAATATATATTCAATAATTTAATGAAAGAAAGCCAATTTACTCTTAGTTTGTACAAAACAAGATAAAAAGTTAAATACAATCATACATATATATAGTAACATAATCGCATATTTCCTTGAACTGAATTTCCATCAAATCCTACCATTTTGATTTAAACACATTATTTTTAATGATAGTTTTTTTAATGTTAAACATTGGTACCAAAATAATACAATATTTACAATTTTTATATTATTTTTTTTTTGTAATTTATAGATTGGATTCCTTTAAAAGATAAGCATCAAACAGAAATATTTTTGATAAAATCTCTATGTAGCTATTTTTTTTACGTAGGGAGCTGATCTAAGTAGTAGGCAAAATCGTAAAAATCTCCGGTATTCCTATGAATATGAGACACTGTTTCATAGGTTACAGTCATGAGAGCATAAACATAAGGTAAGAAAATATCCTGCCTGGTACATATCGTAGACATAATTAAATTAACTTTTGGTGCAAAGTATCTGGACACGATTTATTAAAATATTCCCCCTCCTTCAAAATGTAAGAGATAATTGAAAGTTTGCTGTGCAATAAATTCTCTACACAAAAAGAGCGCATGTCTGAATGTAAATACTTTTAAGAATACCACATCTTCGTCATTAAATAGCAAGAATTATAACAATCAAGCTTCAAAACCGAATCCCCAATAATGAAGTAACTTTTCATTTAAACCGATAATTATTTGTAGAACGCGTCCAAAACTAACAAAATGTTAAAATCAGTCACAACCAACCAAAATCCATTTCGAATTTTCAATAATCAAAAACATGGTATATCGTCAATTGGATGATAAACGAATAACAAATTTACAATAATCTAAAAAATGTGTTCGAATATTACAATAAGGTAAATAGGAAATATGAAAATAAAATAAATAAAGTGAAAATGCATTTTTTTTTTACTCTCATTAATTTTTATGTGACCACCGAAAACATTTCATGTTTGTGCAAACTTGGCATCGATATACTCAAACGATACAATTACACTGACTTATAAAACATTTTTTTTTGCCTTTGAATTAAATTTTGTAGGAATTTCAGGGGTTTTTTTTAAAAAAATATTATTTAGATATTTTTTTTTCAGTTTATAATTTTATAATTAATGATTTAATTTTTCAAATATTAACGTGTTGTGTTTTCTATTAAAATTCTTTTTATATTAAAATTATTCTGACATTGACAACACTGAATCATGGTTGTCTTTGTAATAAATGCTTACTTATTCAATTGTATGTTCATACATATCAATTAACCCTTCACTGGGGACGTGTGGTCTGTGAGACCGCTAGCGATGGATTTTCGGTCACCCCCTATTCTATTTTTAGCTCAACTGAATGGATTGACCCTGTAGCTTCCTGTTTTGTGACCTTCAATACACATACACTTTTTCAATCGATTTCAGCGGATGATTTTTAAAATAATTCAATTAATTCTTTGAGCACGGTCTCTAAGACCGCACCTCCCTGTTAGTGTCCCAGTGATAAACAAGGCTAAACAGATGCCGCTAAAATTTGAGTCCCGAAATATCATCCGATTTATTGATCCTATTATGAAGCAGTGCTCCAGACACTTTTAAATGAATCAGAAAGTGATTATAGTGATAAGGATAATTGTACAGAAGGGTTTTTCCCTGAAAGTTCGCATTCAATTGATTCTGATATGTATGTTCAAACATAATTAATTTTTCTAGTGATAATGTATTTGGAAAAATTTATAAAATATACTTATACAGAATTTATAGGTTGATTATTATATTAGTTCTTAACCTGTATGTTTAAAATGCCCTAGAAAACCGTGCTATGAAAGTCAGACAAGCCTAAAAAAATAGGGCCAATTTTACTTATTGTCAATTTTGTTTATTTTTCATATAATTGTTGAATTTTACATTATATTGTCTTCTATATACCTTCATATACTGTAAAAATAAATATGATTTAAAAAACAAAAAGTAATATCTTTTTTCAAGACTATCATTTATTGTAGCATATAACTTGAAAAGAAAATGTATGTTTCAACACATTTACTTTTTTTCAATGACAATATATTTTGAAAAATTTCTAAAACTTATCTATATATCAAGAAAAATATCTGAAAAATATATTGGCAGTTTTTCTTACTTATACATTCATTAGAAAATTTAATTTGAGTGTAAATGTAATTCGGTCTCGTAGACCGCACCTCCCAGTAAAGTCTTAAAATTTCACCTTCCCAGTTAAGGTTTAAAACAACTTAAAAGGTATATATAAGACAGAAACTGATTGAAAAATTTAACTTAGTGCGACGAATTGAATGTTATTCTTATATTGTCACTCTGCTTAATGTTATTCTTCATATTTTTCATTCTTTCATGATATTTCCACATTGATTACTTTATTTTAAAAATATCACTAAACGAAGAATACATAAAACTCAGTTACCACAGATATTTTACTTTTCTTCCTCGACTATTTTCCTGAATCATGGTAGTAAAGCTTCATTTTAAAGGTCAAATGCTCTAAACATATCTTTGCTTAGTAAGGAAAAAGCATTAAACTATTTGCTTTAATGTATATTCTACAAACCGCCTTGTTGAATTCCGATTTCTGACCATTACTTTCTTTTTAAAGAAACTTTTCAAGAAACATGGTAGGGGAGATTTATTTGTTAAAAGAGATTTCAGCATTTTCTTCTTTGAAGCGAGGAAAGCAGCTGTCTCTTTTCACTTTAATGAGGTGTATCTGTAGAAATGGTGAATAAGATTTATATGCGGCTTACAGTTTAATCATTTCTTTGAATTTTGTGTTCTACAAATTCCAGAAAGCGAAGGTATAGGTGAAATCTCAGAAATATTTACATTCACACAAGTTAAAAATTTATTCGTCCCTTTCTGGAATTGTTTAACCCTCCGAATTCTGAATGCAGACAAACCTATATCAATGTTTGATCACATATGGAGGGATGAAATTGATTCATTCGCTTTCAGCAGAGTATTATAATCAATATGAGTGTTGGTAAAGCCACAATAAAGTCGCTAATTGATTAATACAGACATCATTTGATATTCGATAGGTGCCAATCTACTTAAAGCTGTGAAACGCAACAAGTATTTTCTTTGGCTCTTATGGGAGATCCACAACTCCAAATACTTTACACAGTGTTCTTCGTGTACAGATTTCTGTGCAATAATAAAAGTAAATTTCAAAGAATTAATTATATAATTAATGATTTAAATTAAAATGAATTAATTAAAATAAAAAACACAATATGCATAAACACATGAATGTATACAAGGTGGTCAAAATTAAAACACCCCTACTCTGAGTTCTCTATACAGCTAACTAAGTGTAAAGACTCCAAAACTGTTGAAATTGCTATTCGAGACATGGGGAAACAGTTTATGGGCGAAACAACTAGTTTCAGTAAAACCAATAGATGGCGCTGTATAACAGAAAACATGCTAAAAATACACAAATAATAACAAAAAAGCATATGGTATGTATTTTTTTTCTTTTTTAATTTCCCTTGTTGATACGAAAAAAAAGAAGATAAAAAAGTGAAGAAACTGGAACCTTCATTGTAATTGCAATTACGCATTGTAAGCACAAAAAATCTGCATAATCCTTCGGTTTTCTGTTACTGTTCTAGACATAAAATGGATAAAGTTGGGAAAAAGCCATTCGGGCGATGTTTTCGCTCATTGTTTATGAAATTGTTTTATGAAAACAAAGGAAACGCTGCACTTCTAGAGCTTCGTAGATTTGAGAATTTACGCAAAGGACCAAGAGGTATTAAAACATGCTCGGAAATATTGTTGTACCCCAAATGCCGCAGCATCATGCCAATGTCTTGATTTAATTATCTTTATGCAAAATGAAGCGCCTTCACACATTGGATTCTGTATATAGCAGTTTCTTCGGCAACATTTTACTAATGATAGAGTAATTAGTCCTGCTTTTCTGGCAACCTAGCCATCCCGTTCTACACATTTTAATCCCTGTGATTTTTGGCTTTGGGGATATTTGAAAAAACTTGTTTATCTTGGACATTTGGTAATTTTGACAGATTTGAAAGACATCATCCCTCTACGTGTTGGAAACGTGTCAATCAACCAATTACAATCCCCAGTTACACAAGCTGTTCACAGAAAGTAGATTTTACTTCTGGGTGAAGAGAACCCTATTGAGCAGTTTCCTTTGCATTGTGACTGAATGTTTGATACGTTCGAGTGAAATGTGTTATGAATGTATATTTTGAGTCTTTTCAGAATACTTTGTTTTACAGCGTTATCCATCTGTGTTTCTGCAATTAATTTTTTTTTTCATTTAATACGTTTTCCCATGTCCTGAATAGTATGTTCAACAATTTTGGAACATTTACACTGATTAGTTCGTTCTATTGAGAGCCCAGAGTAGGGGTGTTTTAATTTTGTCCACCTTGTACATTCTTATTTACTTAGTATGAGCGCATCTAACATTTTTACTGCAGATTTTCACCAGTTGTCAATCAAATGGCTAAGAATTCATTATCGCATTGCTGAATGTGCTTTTCACAAATAAAAATAGTCCATTTTACAGCGCAAAACTGCTATCATAACAAAATCGGTTCAGAACATCTTTTCTGTAATATTACCCCTAATTACAACAAAAATTATTTTTATGCCACTTTTATACACAGATGCAATATCTTTTAATTCTTTAATATTATTAATATATATAGAAATATTAGAAATATTTTTTGTGTACACTTATCATTTTTTTAACAATATATAAGTCGATACTTTGGCTATTGACAAAATATATAGAAGTTTCAAAGGATGGAATTAAACTCAGAATTTTTTAAAATTATTATTTGGGGTGGAGATATAGATTTCAGGAGCTAATTATAAATGCATCATTCTAAATATTACTAATTAGAAATTCTATATTATATATATATATAAATAAATAATAGTAACAATTTATATTATATATATATATATATATATAGTAAGAATCTCTTACAAAATTTGCATGAAACCTAAGGGAATAAATAATAACTCTTTTTATTCAAAGCAAATTGAAATAACTAATAAAACGACAAAAGATTCTTCAAAGGAGTTTGCAAGTTAATTACCGAAAGTAAGTTAACTAAATTCCGGTGACAAACTGTTAAAAACCAGCTTGTTTATTTTCTTTGGAAAAACTTTTTACATTTAAATATGTTTTGAACAGTAAATATTAAAATTTACATCTAAAATGCACTATTATCGCTTTAAATGTAATATAATTAAAAATGCATGAATAACATTTTTAGAGAAGATATAATTGTTCATTGTGAGAAACCATTAAAATTATTAAAAACTTCAACAGGAATATGAATATTTCTGTATGACAACAATATTAAAATATTATAGTTCTTTATGCTATTAAAACAACAACTATTTTTTAACCCGGCAGGACGCGCGCAGTGAAACGCAACACGAGGACGCGCATGGAGTGTCAGCACACCCCAGCCATAATAAAGGGCATAAGACGAAAGAAATCAATGGAATTCTATAAATTAATTAATTTTATAGTAATTATAGCCTTTTTCATTAAAAAAGAATAACTGAAAAAAGTTTTCATGGAAAAAAATAATACACTCACCTTGTTATTTATCTTGTTAAAGGGACTTTTAATGATATCAACTGTAAAGATTTTTTTCTTTTCTGCTTATAACTTTCACTATACTCGAAACTTACGCATTATTGTGTATAAAAAAAAGTGATATTTATTAAATTTTCAAACGTATTAGGGTGTACATGGATCAGAAACATTAGATTGTTTGCAGTTTGTACATACCGCTTCAATTACTGAATGTTCTCGACATATATTTTTTTCACACTTCAAACACGTCGTTTTTGATTTCTTGTCCTTTTCTCTTGGACACAAGTAGCATCTACGGTAGCTTAATTTTTGCTTTTTTGCTTGTGGTTCATCCAGAAACTTTTGTTGTTTTTGCCTTGATTTCATATGAAGTTCTAAAAGTGAAAACGCTAAATCCTTCAAGAAATGCCTCCTGTTTCTGAATTTTTCAGGTGGGTTTTGGTCGATAACAGCAAGATCCTTAATTTATTCCCATAATGTTTAGAAGTGAAAAGAATGTCACCATAAGCCACCGGTTAGATATTATAGCAACAGAGTAAGATCCTCCCATTTCATCGACAACATCTACTGCTCCTTTCGTCATGTTATAGAATGTTATTACCTCCTTTTTTTTAAATCTCCTGTACTTTCGTCAATGTGATTATCATTATGCATGGTTGACAGAAGATTTACACAATTGTTCTTTCTCGTCATGTAAGAAAGAATCATTATATTCTTTTGAAACCCGAAGAGAGTTGTATGTGCTTCTCTATTTTTATGCGAGGCAAATTCAGGTGGGATAACTTTTTTATTCTTACGTATTGTTCCAACAATAGAAATTTTTTGTTTTTGTAAAAATTCGGCTAATTCATAACTGGTATACCAATTATCTGTGGTGACATTTCTTCCAGAATTGTATAATGGAGCTAGCAAGCGTTTAGCTATTTCACAGGAACGGTTATCTGTCTTGTAAGGGCCATCTGGCTGCTTACCTGCATATATTTCCATGTTGTACGTGTAAAATGTCCTAGAATCGACCAAAGCAAATATCTTCAAACCATATCGTGCTGGTGTCTTTGCCATATACTGTCGAAAGGAGCATCTGCCTCGAAATGACTCTAGTTTTTCATCTGATGCTACGTATTCACCTACATGATATGACTTCTAACAGTTCCTGATAAAATGTTCAAACAAGTTTCTTACTGGAGCTAATTTATCAACCCTTAGTCTGTCAATCCTAGTTTTGATATCATCAAATCACAAAACACGAAAAATGAAAAGAAATCGCTTATAGTTTATAGTTTTACGGAAAATATCTAATCCTGTGCCATCTGTCGCCCATAAGTCTCTAACATTCACATGAGAAGATTTGTGCAATCCAGCTATATATATAATAGTCCTACAAAAGCTCAAAATTCTTCTTTTGCTAAAGGTTTTGCATCTCTTTCTCTTTTGAAATTACCAGAAATACTTTCTACATAAGTTTTAGCGCATTTCACAATCATTTGTATTATTGAATCATCAAATATTAGTCTCCAAGCATAGATTGGCGAAGTAACATGTTTAGAAAATTGCGTATTACCAGGCAGTTGTTTGATTATATTTTGTACAGGTATGCGTTTCTGATTTCTGATAGCTTCTTTCTGCCACTTTGTAGTTTTATCTTTTCCGACAAAAAAGCTAGTTTGTTCTCAAACTTCATCATCTGAAGATCTGCGTTCTTCCTCCGATTCAGACTGGTGTTCGCTGAAAACGTCTACATTATCTGAATCCTCTGTTTCTTCTTCATCTGAGGAAACCTCTTCTAATAACTTCTGGAGCCTTTCCATTTCTTCGTCATAAGTCAAAAGAGGAAACAACTGCAGGAATCCATGCTATCGCACTCAAAAATTCTAACACGACCGCGCGCACGGGGTGTCAGCACACCCCATATCGATCTAACAGTCTAAAAATAGTTCCCAATTTGATGTTTACATAAACTATCTGTGGAATGTGACCTTGGAAACAGGTACTGATAGACCCAACCACTTCGGTTCATGGGGAGGGAAGATAGAAAAATATTTTCAGGCGTGGGGTGTCAAAACACCCCGCGCGCGTCCTGCCGGGTTAATGTAGCGATAATATTGTTTAATAATATATTATTTGTAAAAACATAATAATGCATACAATTTTTTTCAAACTTCAAAACGCCCTGAATTGTATATATATATAATTGTAAAAATACTATATGTTTCTAATATTGCTTTTTATGTTATAAAAATTTTCAGTGATAATGGTATAAGAATAATATAGTCGCTTTATCCCAAAACTTTCATCTGAAGGCTTGTGAAAGTGTTAATAAATTAAAAATAATCTTATTTATTAACATATACTTAATAAAATATCAAATGAATAAGAAGAATTTCTCTACTAAAGAGATTATTTTACAAGGTTCAATTTAATTTATGTACTCTTTCTTAATTTATCATCAAAGAGCGATTACTAGATTTCTTGCTTTTAACGTGGAAACTCCAATAAAGGTTCAACATTTTTATTATAATTGCCCTTTTATAATTATTAATACTCTTATATAATCCTAAAATTATCATTTATTTTCTCATTTTGTTTTCATTATCTACCAGAAAATTCCAGTTTTAGATTAATGTCTTAAATTTAATATAACGGTAACACAATGTTAGATGTTTGTGTGGTAAACTTTTAACTATATGAACGATGCAATTTTGAAATTTCAAGGTAAAATTCGTATCACCCACCCATATAATGAATAACTTCAATGTCAGAATTCCGTAAACAAATAACATACAGTAGTCTAAAAATATCTACATTGTAATGAAAAATTCTGATTTATATGAAAGGTCCTAGATTAAATGTGATGCAACAAAAATCCATTTGAATAATGCTTCTTCAATGAAAATTTCGTGTATGAGAATGTTCCACTTCTTATCAAAATGCCATTATTGCAGATTTTCGACGAAATGGTAAGAAATCTGCAGTATAATTTGTTACAAAAAAGAATAAATGATACCAAACAGATAAGAAAAAGGTAAATTCATCTACAGAATTCTTAACTTCTGTCTTAAGATGAATGCTGATGCTTCTGAAATTAGACTTAAAAAAAATACTAACAAAAAAGCCATAAAGAAAAAAAATATTAATGATTCCAGACTAAGAATTTAGGGGGAAAAGGCTTCTAGGCTTAGAGAGGCAAATGGGTAAGCGATATATCGTGTTTTAATCATTTTCCCAAAGAGTTCTTATTCCTTTACTAATGTCAGCCTCGTCATGTTTATAGTTAACGTTACTTTCTGAAAGGATATATGTCTGCTGATATCAGCCAACTATTCATTTACCATCGAATTACCACCAGTTCGTCGAAAGTGAAGGATTGGAGCTTTCTGGAAAATTTAGTTACAACGATGAATGTTCGATGTTTAAACTTTTATTCGTTTCTTCGTACTGAGGAATTTCCATGTTGAATAAAATGAGACTTTCTATATTACTCCATATTACAGCAAGGGGCCTTGGAGGAAAGAATGAATAGAAGTTACTTAACTTGAAGAATTTTTAAATTTTTTTTTAATATACAGGGTTGTTATGATTAAATTTCCCTACATTCTACAACACAAACGGATAAACGGATTACGATGAAATTTGGTATATCGAATATACACGAGATGCGCTCACGGAATTTCGAAAATATCCGGAAAAACATGAAATTGAGCACAATAAATGCCCAAAACGGAATGCAGAAACAATATTAACATTTATTGACTAGTTTCTGATCATCTTGTCATCGAACCACATTAAGCACATTAAGGGGAAAAAAATAACAGCACACTGTTTGAGTTGGGGGGGATACCAATTCAGCATAAACAAGAACAGATTAGGACGAAATAGAACAAGAGAAGCAGTTGTTAATCGTGTCTAGGACAATGTAGGGATAGGCGCTTCATGTGACCACTCTCATGAACCTGCAAAATTTTAAATCGGTGTACAATGTGTTCAACAACAGATCGTAATTGATCAGTTGTGACGTTTCGCACATAAAGCATTATGGAGTACTTTAAGTCATTCAACGTCGCAACCACTGCAGGATACACCAGACTTTTTATGTGACACCATAAGCAGAAATCGCACGGACATAAAGCATGACAACTTCTGCAAACATTTCATACCCTAACCTGTTTTGCATAAAGCTTCCTCTTCCTCGCAAGCAAGCAAATCTAGATGTTTCTTTCCTAGAACTGACAGCTTTTTCCGGTTTTACACTTTATTACTCATAATTCTTATTCGGGATCGTTAATATTGTTTCTGTATTCTGTCGTGGTCGTTTATTATGTTAAATTTAATGTTTTTCCGGAAAAGGCGCCCTCTAGTAGACATTTTGATGCTAAATGTTTTTTCGAAATTCCGTGTATAGTCTATATTCCAAATTTTTTAGTAAATCCGTTCACCCGTTTGCGTTCTAGGGTGCTGTTTATAGGGGAAGTTTAATTATAACCACCCTGTATTGCTCTTTGCAAAAGATGAATATTCTAAGAAAATAAAGAAATTTTGCATAAAATTATTTAATTATGTGAAAAGTAAAAATAATTATTTGTAAGTTTCTTGGAGAAATTACACAGAAACAAACAAAAAAAATAAAGTGCTTGTAAGTAGTTAAGGTACATTCATTATAAAATTTAAGGTAAAATAATAGATTTAGTTTATGAGAAACAACCTTTCATTATTGTTTTAAATAATAAAGTTTCTTCACTGATTCTCTACTTTTCTCGTCATAAATGTTACGATACCCCTGAATTAGTTCTTGTTTTTTCTGAAATTCTCTAAAAGTTGTAATTTCTGTAGAAAAGAGCTTACTTAAATGTATAAATATATTCCATTTTTTTTTCTAAAAATAATTTATGATGATGAAGACATATAAATTTAAGAAATTTTAAAGATTTTGTAGTTTAGGAATTGAGGGGAAAAATCGATTAAAAAGTCCCATCCATACTAACCTAAAATAAATCAATTAAAAAAAAACATTTAAGAATTCTATTTTCCATACATTTCATTTGCTATATGCATCAGAGGATCTTAAAGAACAAAAATAGTTTCAAAAAATACCATGCTAATAAAAAACAAAAATTCATCTATGGGGTTTGGAGATGGTCTGAGATATTATACATTTTTCCCTGTCGCCACTTAAAAGATTGTAAATATTTGGAAAAATGAGGTGCCAGATGTTTAAAGAAATTTCTAATTTTGCCCATTTCTGTAAAGCGTAATTGATTTATTTGTTATTATTTTTACCTTCGAAGATTCGATTAATTCATTTTTTTTTACTTTAATTATGCAATGATGTCAATAACAGTCTTTTTTGATTACAGAATTAGACCAAAATTTGACTCTAAAAAATAAATTTAAAAATGCATTTTTTCGGACATTAATAATATTAAAAGTTTCCAATTTCTTTAATTAAGGAAATCATTTTAAATATATTGGCCTAGAAAAGATTGAAGATATTAAAGGCAGTGTGTGTGACTGAAACTACTGAAATTGAAGCCAGATATAGCCCCAGAATTGGCATAGTAGCATTATGATGAAGAATAAAGCTCAAATACCAATGAATATTTAAATGCTTGGTTCCATTTACCGTCATGTTTTTCATACTAAATGAACAAATTGAAGACATCAATAACGCCAAGTATTCTAGAAGTCTAAAAGAAACATTTATCTTTTGGAAATAGGATGCGAAAAGATTTTGTCCATTATGTTCCTGTACATGTAAGTACAGGAACATAATGGAAAATTAGTCATATTCGTTAAACAATTTTTTTTCCCAAAATAAGATATTCAAATAAAAGATTGTAGAATAATCAAATTGTAAGAATAAGTTCAAGTAGAAAGTGTCTATTGGTTTTTCTACTTCTAGTAATGATATTTATGGTTTTAAAATATGATATACAATTTTTTAATAATTAAATATATATACATTAAATATTTCTGTATAGTTTTCATAGTACTAAATGTTTAGAATATGTGTGTAGATTGATATATTTTTGTAATAATTCTTATAGAAAACGGAACAAAACTGGTTAACGAAAGTACCTCAAAAACACGAAAAATACATAAATTTAACTCTATCAATACTGAAAGGTATCAAAGGTATCAAACGGCCACCCATGTCTTTTATGGTGGCAATTTGAAAATTATAAAATCTGATTTTTTGCTAGAAATTGATACCACTAATGCCATAAGGAGACAGAATCTTTAATATAACGGTATGTATGCGCATATATCACTCTTACTTAATGCATTTTTCAGCGTATCCATTTTCAAGTATAGCATTTCTAATATTTATTTTTCCTTAAACGAAACAATACCACGAATAATTACTAACGCGGCTTTCCTAAACTAAAGGTGAATAAGCTTCCATTAATACACTCACACACAATTTCTCATCTCTATAACATACTTAGTTGGAAGAACCTTACTTTCTCTCAAGCATGATAGTCATTGGGTGTTTTAGTTGAAGATGCTGATTACAGTTGATTGATTTTTGTTTTTAAATATTGTTCACAGAGCTTTCCAAAACAAAAAAGTGAATTAACATTCTCTAAAGCACTCTTACATATGATTACACTGTTCTATGAAGTCCTATCAGCTGGAATTAACCATCCTTTTCTCAAACATTGTCAATCGCTGGGTGTTGTGATTGCTTGTCCCTTTCTTGTCGGGCGCATCTTATGTGCATCACCTACGAACGTCTCCCACAGCTGAGCGTCCCAACCCCACCCCTCCCCTAATTTCTGGAAAGCGAACTCATGCGACGGTGATGCATATATGCGTTCGAAACTAGAACAATTTTTAAACGCCAGTAGATGGCTCCATGTGTTCATTACTTCTGAAATAAATATTGTTTTAATATCCCGACCTTCAGTTTGCTCATATTCAGCCTTTGGTATTTCCCTCATCAGCTATTACGGGAGAGGGGATGGTAAGAATAATGTAAAGAAACAGAGCTGGGTTGTGTAACGTTCCATTTGATTCTGATTTGCATTTCTGATCTCATACCGAATTATTTTCTTCTTCTTTCTTTGTTATTGCTGTGTAACAGAATTAGTATTTTTACGTTTTACCGTCAATTCTGCTTCTTTTGCTTAGTTTTTGGATATATTTCACGTACTTCTCTTTTATTACGGAAAGCCTTGGCTTCGCTTTATTGTGGAAAGAAAACGCGATTTATGCAGGAAGAATGTGTTCAAATTATGACCAAAATAACAATCTGAAAAAAGTAGGATAAAAATGACGTTAGGACTTAAACTTTATTTTTTTATTTTTCAAAGTTACGCTTATCGACGCAAAAAAAAAAAAAAAAAAAAAAAAAAATCGTCATGTGAGATGATTCCTTTCGCTTACGCTCCGTCCCGTATGTGCGTCTAGGATAGAGGCCTCCTGTCCCGAAAGGTTTTATGCCAATTATTATTAGAAAATATGAGCTTTAAAATTTGAAGTATTTCTTAGTTAATTTGCTTGGCAATACATCATTTATTTCTTTGGATACGATTCCATTTAAGGAATAAAACATGGCGCCCACCTACATAGCATTTCTCCCAGGAAAAATTCAAGTTGACTAACGATGGAAATCGTTCTTATTTAACCGACAATGATTTCTGTGACAATAGAATATTCAGTTTTCATTTCTTTTTATTTCGCGCTGTCACAAATCTTATCTCTAAAGCTGTCAACTATATATTGAAATGCGATTTTCTGTTTCTTGAAAAGTTTTGTATAAATTCTGAAACACGTAAATACTACAACAAGAAATATTTGACATATTAATGTAATGCATTTCGTATAAATATTTTAGAATGACAACAATCATATCGAATTATTTCAAACATTTGTACATATCGTTTTCATTGTCATAATCAATCTTATTTATGATCCATCAATGAAAGGAATAACAGATAATACTGCCGTAGATACTCCTTTTCTATTTAATAAAACAATGTATTTTTAATCAATTATGTAAATGCTGAGCACATTTTTTTTTAAATATCAGCAGTTAGAGAAATTCCGTTTTTCTTTATTAGCTTTTTCATATGACAAAATTTCTAACACGGCTACAAAAAGCAGTTTATTTGAAATATCATATTTACTAATTTTTGCTTTAGTTTATAAAGACATATTTTTGATATATATATTGGTATATATTTCTTGTTTAACCAACCATCAAAAACATTATACTTACAGGGTTATTCGAAAATTATTCAGCAAAAATAAATGTTAAGCATGCCGAAGAGCTAACCAGAATGAACTAGATAAATTAATTTTTTAATAGAGCATGTAATTGGAAATGCGCCGATGGACGGCTGCAGTGTGTTCCTCGCCAGTGAATTAAATAAGAAGACGAACTCATTAAATGAATTGTAAAACTGAGATTTTAGTAAAATAAAAATATTGAAATAGTATAATGAGACTGCATAAATAACATCATAGCATGTCATATGCAATAAGTTAAAGTACGACTTAGTATAAGCAATAAATTTGTGAGAACTTACCCTCTCATTCATAAGATCAACTGGATCAAAATGCATTAGAATAGTGGGCGTCCAAATTTTTAATCCAGGAATAAGAAAAATAATACAAACATAAAAACCGCAATGACAGCCGGTGTTCTTGTGAGATTTTATTCAAAACCCCGTTACTAATTCCGCTTAGTTGATATATGGTAAACTAATGTATGCTCGGAAATCCTTTTAAAATAAGTTTTCAGAAAGCCAGCCTTCTTCCAAAAACCCACTTGAGCAAGCGACTGTAACCAACATGGCAATGGTCTCGGGTATTCAATCAATCACACGTAATAAAAGAGGAAGACGTTTTGCACTGATATCTAGGCGTTTCAGGCGTTTGACGTACTTTTATCAATCAACGTTTGGGGCTTTTCAGCTCTCATAGTATTAAATAAGAAATTAGTGAACTAGGCATCAGAAGTTCTTAAATTTATATTATATTAATCCTGGGTCGCACATTTATCTGATATGTCCATTTTATGTTGTCAATTATTTGGCAAAGTCTTTTTGTTACGATTTTCCCTGTCCCGTTTTTGATGTAATGATTTCAACTTGTCGATAGGATTAACAGGTAAAATTGTTTGCTGTATGAAAAGATAACATTATCTTTGCAATGAAAGTGTGACCCTTCATAGTAAAGTGATATTTGTCTTTTTAATTTATTTAATTGAATATATCTGTTGTATTGATTGAAGTGTTAGATGCTGAATAATAAATTATTTTATTCGTGATTTTTTTCTATTAACTTCATATATGGCACTTCCATAAAAATTAATAGTATTTATAATAAGGTCAAATAATACTTGCAAATATAAAAATTATTTAAAAAATATTTCGTATATCAATATTCATCATTTGCTACCGATTAGTCAATAGTTTCAAAATTAAACGCAAAGTTTATTTTTGAAAAAAGAATCAAATTCCGTAAAACTTTCTTAAGCATTTGATACAAAGTTATTTTTTCATTCCATGATATTTTTTAAAATTCACCAAGCTTTGATACAAAACCATCTTATCTATTTGTAATATAAATGAAACTGTTTGAAAATTATCCCTTGAGCAAAATATCATAAGTGAATAAAGTAAAAAATAACTTCTAAATGTAAAATAGGGCGCCAATACATTAGGATTCGCTCCAGTTATCACAAACGGAAACCTTTCCATTCAGAAATTTATTCTATCTCAACCCGTTTTCAGAATTTACTTCACGAAAGAAAATTTAAAACAAATCCTACTTATCGAGGTCTCACTTCCTGGCGATACAGTCATAAAATATTATATTTTTCTTTCTTCGGCTCTATATTATTTTCTGTATCTTTAACTATCTACAGGAGAAAAAATATATATATTTGCATTTTTTCTCCTTTTAATTGTTATTTTTGTGGAGAAAAATAGAAAGGGGGTCTTAAATATTCCGTATATTCCTGATTGTTGACAAGATTCGGCATCTCATAAATTCTATTAAATGCTTCCAAGCAGAAAATTGCACAAAAATATTTCCCTACACAAATAATCACCATAAAATGAAAAAGCTGATGAAAGCATAGAAATTTTAATTTGAAATGAAAATAAAAGAAATTTAGTGTATTTTCGTTTCTATCATGCAAAAAAATGTCTGGTAACTATAGACATGCTATTCCCCCCCCTTTTTTTTACTACAATCATTTATAAATTCACACAAGCACACTTTGACATTTGAAAAGGTCAAAAGAACTTTTTTTTTTGTTATTATGGTACAGTGTTGAGAGACAAAATGCCATTGTTTGAAAGCAGGTGTAATTAATTATGCACAAACCGCTGATATAAATAATGCTTCCTGATTTACACGTGAATAATGTAAATCAGCAAGCATTATTTAACATTGATGTAAAACTAAATGAAAGTTCATGCTATTGCCTTCTGGTATTGCTCATGCTAAAGCTTCATGCTATTGATTTTTTTCTTCAATAAGGCAACAAGGCATTACTGAGAATGAACTATAGAATTATGACTATAGAATTGAAACATTGATTCAGTCTTAAATAACTGCAATAATATGCTTAATTTTGGAAATAATAATTTGTGGATTCTTAATCAAAAAGAATAACTTCAGCTCTTTAGCTTTTTAGAATGTATGCAATAGTATTAGTTAAAGCATTCTATCAAATGCCACTACAAAGAGATAAAAATGAAAGGAAATTCTGATGTTTAAGCAAAAATAAAAAATTGTACCATGATAAAATTTCAGCCTCAATTCATCTATCTGTATGTTATTTTTTAAAATGTATTCTTGATTATATAACTCCAATAACTTTCAGACACAAAAATTGTATTTAATATATTCACAATTCGAAAGAGTGAGTGTTAATCCATTAAGAAAAAACAACAACATTGAAAAGCGTTCTTGTAAGTAATACTAAAAATATTATTACTCAAAAAATTGTTAAAATTTGAGAAAAATATTGAATGGAAATAAATATGGTATTAATGAAAAATTTACTATCTTTTTTAAATCTGGTGTAAAAAAAAACCTAAAATATTGAGAAAACTGTTTCAAAATTTTAATCAGAAAAATATCAAACAAAACTCTAATTAAATTCTTGTCAAAGAGTCTTCTCTTAATTAGCACGTTTTTCTCAAATATGCCTTTAAACCTATTCCCCTTAAATATACCAAACGTGGTATCTTTACGTCCAAAGATCAGTCTTGTAGCGCATTTAGAAATTTTTTTTAATCAATTCATTTTTTTTCATGTTGTAAGTACCATATAATATGCTTGTCAATAAGCATTATTTCTCTAAAAGTTTTTATAAAAATATGGAAATAATCGTAGAGTGCACATCAGAATAAGGGAAAATAAATATCCCTAAACAATGCCTGCCATATCTAACAAAAATTATCTTTATGTTTATGCAATTTAATTTTTTAAATACACTTAATTGCCGTTTGGGCGCTTTCGATTATCATTAATATTTATTACATTTTTATAAAGTTTTAAATTATCATTAAACATGAATTAAGACTATTATTAAGAATTGGGGGAATCGATTTGCGATAAGATTAAGGGGTTGATCTCTTGCCCAATATAACTTATTTTGGCACCACTTTTTCTCCATGTTTTAAAATACATCACCAAGATTTTTATACTGTTGCAACCATTTTTTCTTGTTAATTCTTTAAATAAACATGACTTTTTATTAATCATCCAGTATGCAAACTTCAAATAAAACATTCATAAGGCTGCCATATTTATTTTTAAATATTAAAATTGCCAGTAAAATAGATTGAAAAAAGGAAAAAGCATGAATGACAGAACTTCCAACAAATATTATATAATTGGAAACTCTATATTGTTACAGTGGAGTGTTTTTCCAACCATCTCTAAGTTCCAAAGTTGTGATCACATATTATATCATTTTCCTGTAAGTATACATGTTTCCTGCAAACACATTTTTCCATTAATAGAGTTTTAAAATGCATGTAATTAACAGATCTTTCTGAATTAAGATTCAATTTAGATGAGGATTATTTAACAGGGATGGGCAGTTTATTTTCAAATATTGTCTTTGAAATGATTGACGTCTAATTGTTTTAGTAACTGGGAAGATACCTTTCACAGATACAATAGGACAATTCATTCTTTTAAACTCAGTTTAATACATTATTCAAAAATAGGTAAAAGTCTATAAAAATATCTATATTTAGAAACATGGTCTTTCAAGAATAATAGTATGAAATAATATAGAATAAACAGTATTAAAATGTGAGAAATGAAGTAATTTTCAAGTATTAAATAAAATTCGTTTTTGATAAAATATATATAAGTTCCTATCACTCTTAAAAATTTAGTTCCTAAGAGGCCATATATTTCTAAATAAAATCATAATAATTAACTGTCTTTGATAATTACCTGACCTCTACCCATATTAATAATTTTAATTTAATCTTGCCAAAGAATTTCGATGAACCACATTTCATCATAAGAAAAAGCGAAAAATAATAATACAACACAACTGATCATTCTGAATGGTAAAATACAGTGTCCAAGTGCTGAAATCTCCTCAACTATTTGTTGAGGGTTATATTTAGGATTTAATTCATAGTAGTTGAGATAAAAGGCCATTGATACGACTTCTTAAATTTTCAAATAAAATAAAAATTGCAGAAATTGCAATTGTGCTTTTAGTTTAGGATCTTCGTAAAGAAGGAATAATGAATTTGTTTCTTGGTTTTATTATGAAAATGTGGAATGAAAAATGAAAGTCAGGAGACCATTAAACCCATTCTAGAGGTCATGAACTTTTATGTAAAACAAGAAAAGGATATATGTATTGCTAGTTGTGTAGTTAGTTGCATATTATTTCTCGTGATATTTTCAAATTATCAATATTTTATAAACTTGTCTTTTTAATCAAGTTATCATTTATTAAGTCGTGTAATTACATAATTAATTCTTCACCCAACCCTCAGGGTGGTACCCATAAAGTTCGATCACCCTACTCAATTGATATATCCTATTATACAAAGGGAATGTGTAATAAAAAATATTGCTGATATATGCTATATGTGTTAAATCACGTTGAACATAGATTATTTCATTTTATTATTGTATTTACTTATAGATTATTTTTAAAACATAGATTACAGAAATACATGACTATTTTGTAAATACAATCTCCAGGATAAAAAATAATTTACATTTTCTGTCATTAGTTTTAAGGACACTACATTTTTTTCTTTGACACTAAGAAAAAATATAGGACAATATAGGAAGAATACAGAAGTAAATTTATTCTGTTTCGGCTATATATAGTATTCCTAACTGAAAAGTTTCACCGATTCCAACATAAAATGTAGCCGGAAAAATTTATAAAAGTCGATGCCAAAAGGACACGAATAACCAAATTTTTAGAAATAAAACTTTTGGGTTGCAAACATAGAGATTCACAAATGCACATGCAGCAAAAAATCGGTAAACAATTTTCTATTTCGCTTTTCTTTACAAAAGTTCTTCGATTATTATTTTTTTTAATTAGCATATTTTGAAAAATTCATATTGATTCTTTAATATTGGAACGAAAAAGGGGAAACAGGATGAAATAAAAGTTTTTTGAAAGTACTAAAATTATTAGTTTCCTTAGCAAAGAAATCACTTTTATTTTTTTCTTCACAAGCTTGCAGATAACTTTTTATATCTGGAAAGAAAATGCTGAAGATTACATGCGTAAAACTTATATTAGGACATGGACATAGCAAATATTGCCAAAACATTCAAGAAAAATTATATCGTTTGCTATTATTTAATAATGTATAGATAAATTATTACTTTATTATACTTTTTCGGTTATTCTACATCATTTTTGCATTATCTACTTAGAATTATTCATTGATTATCTATATGAATTATTGATTAAAGTTCAAGTTTCTATGAAAGATGTTAAGAGAGTGATTTAATTTTTTTTTCATATTTTTACTACTCCATAAGAAAATTAAAATTGTTTTTTATTATTTACACATTTCTAAAAAAAAAACGAATTATTCAAAAATCTTGAAACTGAAATCCACACTTCTGAAAAAAATGCATTTTTCTATTAGCTATGAAAATCCTTAGACCGATGAATTTTAATAAGTGAACTTTTAAACATTTTTAAGTAATTTCATGCATGAATGAAGAATTTTTATTTAAATGTAAAATTAATTATATAATGAAACATTTTTGTTTAAGGTAAATTAAGTTCAATTATAGCATATTACATTATAGGAAAAATTTATTCTTCACTAAATGAATGGATCTCCCCCCCCCCGAAGAAAATTAGTGTAATTTCGGTTAGTGGAATAGAAGAATCTCAGATTTACAGTAAATCACATGAAAGCAACTAGTCTCTTCGGAATCGTCATCGATTCTTTTTGAAATCTCTACCCTAACCACTCGGGCATCTTTGAACCAGTCATTTATGTCGCATTTTAGGTTTTTCTATAAAACCTTTTCTGTATGGAGAGAAATTTAGAATCTTTAAATATTATTCTTATTCTCTTAGTAGACGAAATAGTATATTCGTTATTTTCTTGTTTGTACATATGTTTAATAATGTAGAAATTCAACCTGGAATTAGCAACTTTTCTTCAATATTCTAAAAATTTACCTTCATCAAATTTTCGCTGAAATATGCACTACAATCATTATATGAATTAATAAATTCTCAGAATTCTCAGAGTTCACTTATCAATTTTATAATATTTTATTAATGTTTAATCAAATAACGAGTCACCTCCAGTAGACTTGAAATTAAAAAAAAATTAAATGCTCCTTATATTAGCTGACATATTTTGCTGCGTATATTTTAAAATTTAGCTTCCTGATTTTGAATTTAGTATATATTTTATATTCCATTTTATTTACAAAATAAATGAAACCTGTAAATGTATTAAGGTACAAAAAGATTTCAGTCTCTTAAATTACAGCTTCTGTTATTATATTCAGTGTTATAGCTACAATAGTTATACAATACTATAGTTATAGTTTGTAGAAAATCTTCTTATAATACAAAATTCACTTAATTATTTTTAAAACTAATACAGTGCGTCCTACAAGAAAAATTACGATTTCAAATTCATTTCTATTAACATATTCAGTATGAGAATATCACATAATTTGAATATCCAGTGTGTATATTATATTATATATATATATATACAGGGTGATTATAATTAAAGTTTAAGTTTCAAAACGCCATAAAAAAAGAAACACTGATGAGAATGACGTCAAATTTGAACGGCAAGCTATTGAAGAAGGCGGAAAGCGTATGGCACAAGAAAAATTTTAGTTTCATATTTTAGCAACAGATGGCGCTGTAAGCGGCAAAAGATGTAAATTAAAATACCTGTCATGCACACGACACATTTCAGTGTTATAAAGTCGCCAAGTACACGGCTGTTCCTCATTTCGTGTCTCAGACGTGCGCCATGGGTTCTCACTGCAGGACTGCGCTCTGCTGGAAAAGCTGTATTACAAGAACGATGATTGTGCAAAAGTAGCTCTGCAAACGTTCAGGACACTGAAGGGTATAAAAGAAGGCGTTGGTCCAATGAGTGTCATGGGTCTGAAGAAAATGATGCAAAAATTCGGAACGACAGGTTCGTTTGATGTGCATTCGATGGTAGTTCAAGAAGTCTCCACAGCATTACAAGAGGGGTCAGTGCACGAGGAATTGCCCGAACATTGGATAGGCCTACGAGGACGGTACTGAAAATTGTACGAAACATCCTGCAATGCTATCCATACAAAATTGGCTATGTGCAGGAGTTGCTTCCATCTGATCTGCCAGCAAGGGCGTTAGAATTTCTTGCTCGCATGGAAGTGGATAATGAATGGCCGTGGAAAATTTTGTGGACAGATGAAGTTCATTTCCATCTGACAGGGTACATCAATACCCAGAATTCTCAAATATGAGCAACAGAAAATCCACTGGCAACGCACCCCGTACCACTTCATCCTGAAAAGGTCACGATGTGGTGAGGCTTTACGGCCTTATTCATCCTACATCCATATTTTTTCGAGCAAACGAGTGCTTCCGGTCCTATTACCGCTATCGTAACTGGTCATCGCTATGCTTATCTCTTGCGCAACCACGTCATTCCAGCTCCGCAACCGTGTAGATGTATAGATGGAATCATTTTTAAGCATGATGGCGCTCCCGTGCACATCCCGTGAAGTAGCTGCTGAGGCGCCATTTCGGAAATGCTCGAATTATCAGCCGTCATTTCCTTACAGCCTGGCCGTCCCGATCACCTGATCTTACTCCGTGTGACTTCTGGCTGTGGGGTTATCTGAAAGATGTTGTGTTCCGTGCTCCAATTGCAAATTTAGCGGTATTAAAGACATGCATTTCGCAACACATTCTGAACATCACCCCGGAGACACTACGATATGTTGTGGAACATGCTGTTTGTCGCTTTTAACTTGTTGCACATAACGGTGGACACCATATTCAACATGTTTTGCGCCAGTCTCGCGATATTTTCGAACTTCTTTGATGAATGGTTCTTATGCGGTATGTTGCCGCAAAACTCTTGAAATCGATTTGTCCCTTTCGATGTAATATGTACAGTCATGCAAATAAAACTACTCAACAATTCTAATTTGTCAATGCGTTTTAATGTGTAACTTACACCTTAGCCGTTTTACACCTTTGTTTTACGAATCATTTGTCATTTCTCGTCGTGATTCTGCCGAAAAATATAAAATTGTTACTTTATATTTTAAATTAATAATATAAAGTTCAATTAAAGCTAATTATATATAATTAATTTAAAATTTAAATCATTTATTCAGAATTAAACATAATCAGAGACAAATAATAAATTAGAAATTCTTGATAATAATATATGTTAATATTTAAATTACCTTATTAGTAATTTCACATAATAATAAAAATAAAAAGCCTCATTGACGGCATATTTGTTGTTTTTAAAATTCTGCATCTATTATTTCTAGATTGCACTATTTTTTTATTTTATGCTCTGCAATACATAGTAAGTATTCAAATATATTAAACTAGATAATTAAATAGAATGTATATGTAATATTAGTATGTATGCATATCAGTTTTTAAATCTACTATTTTCATAAATACTTTCTAGTAAATATGAAAGAAAATTATTTAATATGTTTATTAATTTTACGCTATAATGAATATTAAAAAATAAATGACTTTCTCTATTATGCATTTTATTGTTCTCTCTCTCCCCCCTCTCTCTGTGTATGTGTGTGTGTGTGTGTGTGTTATATACACACAATTCATGCATTTCAGCACCAAAGAGACAAAATTGCAGTGTGTGTGCGCCGCACAGTACTTATTTTTTAGTTTAACTGATTTATGCGCGAAATTGTGTGCTCACAAAAAAATCAACACATTTTATGCGTTTCAATGCAAAGGGTCATATATAAAATGAATTTAAGTCAGTGTTCGAAATATTGTCCACTATCAGTAATACAAGTTTTACTGTCTATATGTTGGATCACACCGGATACAATCTGGAACACACACATCAACACCACACATAGCCATTTCAAAGCGATTGACCAGATGTTCATTACGGTTGTTAAACACCTATTCCCTCAGAAGAGGTAATCAAGACATGATTGATCAGGTAATTGAGGTGAAACATGTATGTCCTCCTAATGTTGCTTCAGCGGGAAGCGAAGCACCTACAGTGGTGGCCAAAATTGTGGACACTTTTAAAAATCGTTATGTTTTCTAAATTTGTATGCTTATAAAAAATGTTACATTTCACAAAATGCAAACTCTTACATATCATTTCATAGAAAATTTAATGCTGATTTCAATACAAAAAGCAAAATTCAAACATTTTCAATACAAGAAAAGTTATTCTTACTTTAATCTGAATAACAAACACAGTGATGAAGTGGATTGGAATTTCTAACTTTCCTGACCAATCACTGTTCTTATTCTGGGAACCAATAAAATGTTAATAACTGCCAGAAGAAGATGGCATAATATTTAAAATTGGAACGGGTCATTATTGTGTTTTTTTCTATAGAAGGAAGATTGTTTTTATGTAATGAAATCACAAGTAAAAAAATTTGTTAAGCTTTTTAATATTTAGTATTAATTGTTGTAAATAGTTCTAATATTTAATCATGAAGCAATTCCATCAAATAAAAGAATAGATTGGACACTTAGAAAGGGAACTACGCTTATTGTGTTACATGAATGTGATCTTTCCAATGCTGAAATTGCAAAACAAGTGGGTAGTTCAGTAACTACATATGACGTCCGAAAGTTTTGTTTACGATACCAGGAGACAAATTCAATAAAAAACAAAGCAGGAAATGACTGAAAAAGGTACACCACCTGTTCATGAGAGAAGAATAAAAAGATTATGTCTCCATGATCGAAGAATGTCATCAGCGGCCACCAAAAGTGCAATGAATGATGCTGACATTTATGTCAGCTCAAGAACAATCAGGAGAAGAATATTAGATGATAGACTAAGAGGTAGAATTCAACGAAAACTTTTACAGCAGTGTATAAAAAGATTACAGTGGACAAAAGAAGACATTAATTGGCCAGATGATCAGTGGTTACAAGTTATACGGAGTGATGAAACAAAGATATTGTTATTTGGTAGCGATGGCGAAAATAGATAAGGCATAGAATAGGCGAAGAGCTACATCCTGAATGCATTCAGACAACTATGAAGAACTCAGTTAGTGTAATGATTTGGTCATGCGTGTCAACAGATCGTATTGGTCTCTTTCATGTTATCGATGGGGCATTAAATGGGAGAAAATAAATTGACACTATTATAGAGCCAAAACTAACATCTTCCATCAGTGATATCTTTCCCAACAATGCATCATTTATTTTTCAGCAGGATTCAACTCCTTGCCATACAGTAAAAATATCGAAAGTGTGATTTAGTACAAAGAGCATTAAATTGTTATCATGGCCGCGAAACCGTCCTAAACTTAAAATTATTGAGAACTTATGGCACCGTTTGAAAACTCTTATAGATATGAAGCGTTCATCAAATAAAAGAGGATTAATTGAGTCTATAATTGTTTCCTGGCATCAAGCAACAACGAAGGAAGAGCTTAAAACTATTGTCATCTCAATGAAACATCAGTGTGAAGCTTTAATAAAAAATAAAAGCTATCTCACTGAGCACTGGTAACTCACTGCAGTCATCAGCATTTAATGTATCTCGATAATTATTGCCTTTCGACTTTTTTGTATTGAAAATATTTGAATTTTACTTTTGATATTGACGTCAGCATTAAATGCCGTTTTGAAATGATATGTAAATGTTTCCATTTTGTGAGACGTTACATTTTCTATAAGCATACAGAGTTAGAAGACACTAAAATTTTCAGAAGTATAAGCAATTTTGGCCACCACTGTATCTTGATGGAATTGTGAAAAACATCATATTAACGTAAAAAAAATATTTATTATCCAGAAGTTTGGAAATACAAATTTTCAAATTTCCTTAAAGATTAAATTTAAACTGTTACTAGTGAAATAAAAAAGTGCATCTAGAATTTCATAAGTGTGTCCCCCCCGACTAAGTTTCATAACAAATTGACTTTTATAATTAAGGATTTCTCAAAAAATAGAAGTCACATTTCTTTTTTATTTCACATTTAAAATACATATTATACGTTTCATTTCACATTATTCCAGTACTATTGTTATAGAATGGCGTATTTATTGTCAAGAAATCATTTTCAATCCAGATTTAATGTCGTTTGGTGCATCTTAGCCCTCTTAAAAAATCTGTTCATTTGGTATTGATAATTCGTGAATATGTGTGAAATGTGATGTTTGAGATTAACAATAATCTTTGTTCGAATAATCTTCCTTAATCTAATCTTTGTTCAATTAACCGTTTGTTTATATTTCGGACTGAGAATTCTTCAAAGATTCATGGTAATTATATCAGATAACCTAGGTATTTTAGTCTCAATTGTGATTTTTAAAAATCATTGAATGCTTTTCGTTTTTACTTTTTAAAAGATATTTAATTTTTTGATAATGTTTTTAATTCTCTTTGTCTTACATTGATAAGAATTTGAAAAAATAATTATGCAAGTATACATTTTGTAGATATAAACTTCTTAAAAACTTTATTTTTTTAAACTTTTGTTTTTTTTTAAATACATTATCATAAAACAACGTGCCAATGTCTATACTTATAATTTCTTTTTAATATCAGAACAGGCTTCTTTTGAATCAACGAGAATAAGAACTTTAATTTGAATCACCTTACTACATCAATTATCCAGGTATACAACTTTCTTCATACATCAAATATTATCGTATATTTAATATTTTTAGAAAACAAGCAACAGGGAAAACGATTTCATGCTTTTCTTTCTAAAGAGAGGGTGATCATTTTATATTATTTCCCTAGGTGCCTAAAGGAAGCAGTTACGTATTTGCCTAAGCCCTGTTATTAATTTGCATAAGAGCTTGGTTTCTTCGTAAATAATTTATGATATGGGAATACAAAAGAATTTCATATCCCATCTTCATAATTGCTTTTTTACCAAACAACGATAATATTACTCTGTAAATATAACAAACTTAATATTAACGAGTATGAAAAGATTAATTTGTATATGAAAGGGTAGAATAAATTTAAAAAAAATGGAGGGGTATAAAATCATTTTGTTTGGAAAATTTTTATTGATGTAATTATTAAAATTTTATTAAAGATGTATTTTTAATCGTAAATTAGGCGTATGGTAACAAATCTCAAGAGATAATTATTTTTCAATAAGTATAAATATATTAACAGTCTATTCTGTTAACCCAAGTTTTTAATTCAATAATTAAGCGTTTTATAAAAATGAACGAAAATAATAAGCTTATGAAAGAACTTTTTGAAGAACTATATTCTTTTAAAAGAATTTTCATTAACAAAAAATATCTAAAAGATTTTACTTGACACTTATAATAAATTCACACAAAATATTTAAATAGAAAGATTGAAAACTTATTGTAAAAAGTAAATTTAAAGCTAATAAAATAAAGGTTTATATCGACATTAGAACATAATATCGTTAAATGATTGTCACTAGTGATAAAAGCTGACCATCCACAAAAATTAAATAATATGACTTTAAAACCCAGTCCAGGTCCGAATTTCAATATAATATTCATTATAGATCATATAATATAGTACCTATTTAGTATATTCCCTACACTAATCTGAGTTCAGAAATCTAATTTTGTATACCATTGATAATAATTTGCCTAAATTAATTCATCATATAAAAAATTTGATCATCCACATATTTTATTAGGATTATCATCTAATTCAGAGCAGAAAGTTCGGATTATCATCTAATTTAGAAGAAGGGAATTTAACGATTAAAAATCATAAATTTATTTTATTTCATAATTAAAGATAGCTTCAATTGCCTGAAAAACATTTCAAAATTTCAGTTCCGATAATTTAAATTATGAATCGTCAACGCTTATTTGAAGAGTTTTTTTGTATTTTTCTTATATTAAAACAGCGTTTCTGTATTAAAAGTAAATAAATTCCTACATTGTTTTAATATGGAGATTACAAAGATATTTGACTTTTATAATACTATTTGAAGTATATTTCTTCATATAACAAGAAAGAAGCACATTTACAAAATAATGAAAAAGGATGTTACTAATAATATATATCTATTATAAAGAAAAAAGCAAAGTAGAAAAAGATTTGTGTAATTAAAAGGCAGAGGAAAATTCATCATTCAAATTCAGCTAAGTAAAATTTTATAGTGGCAACAGGTACATAAGAGAAAGTGAGAATATTGATTGATTAAAAAAACCCTAATCATTTAAAAATGGTTTATAATAAAATCATCCTATCATTAAAAAATGTATCGAAACAAAGAGCGAGTTTTAAAGTTTAATTACTAATTACTTCAAACTTAATAAGTTTAAAGAATATTTAATTCGCAAGGTTCATTTTTAGATCAGATACCGAAGTTTATAAATAAATTTTTTAAACTAATCAATTTTGATTTTAGTTTATTTTGAATTATATCCATTATTATTTGAGAAAATTAAACTAAAAATGATAAAAACAAATTTCTGTTTAACTTAACATATTGATATTTTTAAAGTTTTATTTTATACGTAAATATCGCATTAAAGAGCAAATTAAAATATAGGAAGTGAAAATTCTCAGAAATAGTAATTAAAAAATGTTCCACTTTCATAAAAAATTTTAATTTTGGGAATTCTGCTGCAAAACGAAGAAGACCACAGTTTACGAAGCTTTAAGCCCAAAAATGCTGGAATTAACGTAAGTGAGGCGAAAAGAAGAAATCTGTGATAGTTTTTTTAAAAATAGTTAAATGAATGTTATAGATAATAAAAGGCAAACACGTAGAAGATGGGGAGTAAAATTATCTGCTACAGTGATAAGAAGATTTCAATAGTTTTATTTTGCAGTTCGAAAAAAGCCTGTTAATATATATTTCAATAGCATTCATAATTAATAACTAAAAAAGGCCTAACTCTGATAAATTCATCAAAAATATTCGATCATTTGATTTTAATTATGTTGTAATTAATATAATAATGAATCCGAGTCAATTCATTTCTTCATAGTTTTGTATAATAATATTTTTTTGATAGTTTATATATATAACAAACACATTTGAAAGAAAAAAACTTCTCCTTTTCTTCCTTTTATAGACTTGTTAAACATTTATTTACAGCGGTATTTTCAACCAAGATTGATTTATATTTATTTCCGTTTTTAGCACTGAAAAGATATTCAGATATACATTTATTATAGTTATTATAATTTATACAATTTTTGAGCACATTTCTTATTTAAGTTCTGATAACCGCAATGTCGTATGGCAGAAAATGGAAAAATATTTCTAAAGGCTTTGAAAATGAAATTTCTCATTTTAAGATTGAGTTAAAAATCCCTTTCATTTAACAAACTCTTTCCTTATCATAAAAGTTCCTTCATCTCCTTAAAAGCTCTCATGTATTCATTCATAAAGATAAATAAAATATTCGCTCGGCTTATCTCTATCTCATAAAATTTCATGACAAGGTGACTGAATGGTGAAATAATTTTCAAACTGTAACTGACTGTTAAAGCATTGTATTTATTACAGTTACAGTCTCCCTATTTTCCAATTCATCTATAAATATGAAATATATATATATTTATCATTTTCAGATCTTAATTTCAATGCTGAATATATGTTTACAAATCTTTGCTTATTTTATTGAATTTGTTTATTTATCTTTATTGGCAGTCATTTTTTTATTACTAGCTTTTTAAAAATGCTATTCATGGAAACATTTAGAGAGTAAATTTCCTCTTTCAAGCAACGAAGCGTACGATCCTGGTCCGATGGCCCTAGGCAATTTGCTGTATTATGCAGGCGTCTTTGGTAACGGTATAATTTCCTTTGAGGGATGGTTTTAGTCTTTCTGCATTTATATAATTAAATCATCCTGATCTTGCTAATGATTAATAATCTATTGTTAAATTTTTTTTAATGAAACCACTTTAGGGAATAGTAGGAAATATTAGCAAAAATTGTTACAAAAGTCAATTTAAAAAATGAAATCGTCTGGTCATCCAATTAGCAAAATTGATTAGACTAGTTTATTTTCCATTCATTAAGAAAATTCTATACGAAGAGGACTTCTTTACTTAAAACTAATATTATCTATGCCAGACGAAAAAGTTTTTCCCAACAAGATTAGAAGTCTTTACCATTTAGTACGAGATTAGAACTTCGATTCCCTTTTGTCTGCTAGTATAGAATGTATACAATTCAGAAGTATTTTGAGGGTAAAAGATGCTCAACATCTAGAATTAAGTGAATTATCATTTTTATAAATTATTAGGTAGAAAATATTTTTGTATTTATATATTTCTGTCTGTGTATATGATAACTCTGAAATACAAAATTCTAGACAGAAAAGAAGGATTATATTGTCATTAAGGTAACTTTTTGACAGAACTAGTTTTCCCCCTCTTATACATCCTTTTTTATTTGTTTTCTTTGGTTCATCTTTTATTTTAGGCCTATCGGTTTCGCTTTCATTTTACCCTACAGATAAACATCTGGTTTAATAAGCAAACACGTGTGAGTGTGTTTTATATATGACGCATCGGAACTCTAAAATGGAATTTTGATAGTTATGATGGAAATTTTTAGGCGACATAAAATATAAAGTTACTTTTTTTAATTAATTATATTCCTTTGGAAAATATTTTTTTTATTTATATGTATATTACTTGCTTGTAAACTAAAGAGTCGTCACTGAGTACAATATAATAGTATAGATATATTTATTGATTAGATTTCATAATGTTGTTAGTATATTATCATATGTACAATTTCAAACAATATTGTGAATATGAAAAACATTTTGAAATTCTAAACATTCCATTATTTAATTAAATGATTAAATAACACGTGATGATAAGTAAAGTATTTTTTTTTAATATTAACTCTTTTAAAGTAAAGATATATGGTAGTTTCTAATTGTTTTTCGTTCCCCCCCAGAACATATTGCAAAAACATAATTATGATTCTATTTATTGGTGTTAATTATAACGAACTGAAATTAAAATTATTATTTTCCTTGCAGTAATTCTTTTCTAGAATTACACTTTCATTGCAATTTAAGAAACGTTCAAATTTTATTTTTGTTTTTAAAAAATATCTCTTGATTCTGATTGCCATTACACATTATTATGGATCCAATTCAAACTCTGTTTCGAGTTTATATTTTTAGAAAGGTTTTCTAAGATGTTTGTAAGAGAAGCACTATTGAATAGAGATCTGTTTTCAACATTGGAATGAATAGGAATTAATCGAGGTCAAATCAAAATGGTGTACTAATGAGATCGATTTACCAATAAACGACGTAATGAATCTATATAATGTTTACTTAGTGAATTTCCCTGAAGTTTAAAAATCTTGGCGGTTTATCTATATTATTCTGGAAAAATTTATTTCACGTGTCTTAATTCCTTGAAAATATATAAAGAATTCTTATAAATGGTCTCCATTTACTGTTTTGACAAAAACTTCAAAAGAGCTGAATTTAAGGTAAAAGATCAGTTCATTAAACGGGTTTGTGCTTGTTCAAAAAAATTAAATGATTTTTATTGGCTACTATTACTTTCCCTACTCTCTTAAAAAAAATTAGAGGAATCATGTTTACACATGAAAGATGCTGAATGGGACTAATTTGCCAAAAAGCGATGTAATGAAGAGGAATCTATATAAATATAGAAAGACTGCATCCCTCCATCGAAGTCAATTATATCGATGCCAAAGAAGCCTGCATAATACAGCAAAATGCCTAGAGCCATCGGACCTAAACCTTACGCTCCGTTGCTTGAAAGAGGGAATTTGTGCTCTAAATGTTTCCATGAATAGCATTTTTAAAAAGCTAGTAATAAAAATAATGATTGTTAATAAAGATAAATAAATAGAATTAATAAAATAAAGGTTGAAAATATAAATTCAGTATGAAAAATAAGATCTGAAAATGATAAATGTGTATATATTTCATATTTGTAGATGAATAGGAAAATAGGGAGACTGTAACTGTAATAATCACAATGCTTTAGCAATCAGTTACATTTTGCCAATTATTTCTTCATTCAGTCGACTTGTCATGAAATTTTGTGAGATAGAGATAAGCTGTGAGAATATTTTATTTATCTTTATGCATGAATACATTTGAGCTTCTAAGGAGATGGAAGAACTTTTAAGATAAGGAAGGAGTTTGAGTTAAAATTCCCTTTCATTTAACAAACTAAAAATGAGAAATTTCATTTTCAAAGCCTTTAGAAATATTTTTCCATTTTCTGCGATATGACATTGTAGTTATCAGAACTTAAATGATAATTTTACTCAAAAATTGTATAAGTTATAACAACTACAATAAATTTATATTTGAATATCTTTTCATAGCTAAAAAAAGAAATAAATATAAATCAAGCTTGGTTGAAAATACCACTGCAAATGTTTAACAAGTTTATAAAAGGAAGGATTAGAAAGAAAATAATAAAACAAATTAGGTACCAGTCAAAGTGTCTAATTTCAATAGTTTTGCCTCCACACACTTAAAAATTAATGACTTTGTCTCCCGTAAGGTAGTACTGACGCACATTGCAAAACAATTATGATCAATATGTTGAGAAAAAATAAGTTAACTGCTTCCATTGTTTCAGTTCTTTTGGTTCCGATTGCCAACATCTATGATATATATGATACCATTTTATGATCATATTTATGGGTACTAGTGACAATTTAGGTAAAGATTTGTTGAAAGTGAAACAACAAAAAAATAAGGCACTATATAGATAAATGTTTAATATATGAACAAAAAACAAACAAAATAAATTTTTAAAATGTATATATTTTTTCATATTATTCTTAGTACCATTTTTCTCTTTGCAGTGAACTTTTTTTAGGTTTCAATTTATCCTTTTCTTTATTAAAGCGAGAACAAGATTGAACTTGGAAAAAAAGATTTTCAGTAATGGAAATAAAGTAGAACACACTAAAATAATATTTAGTTTTGTTGTATTACTTTAAGAGCCAAAAAGGAAAGTTAAAATATAAAAAAATATTGAAAAGAGATTAAATAGAATACTTTTTCTATCATTCGTTTACAACAATAAAAGTCTTGTGAATTGTTGAAATAATAGTAAATATGTTGTTCTTTAGAAAGTTTAAAACTAATTAGAAAAAATATCAATTAAATATATATTTTTTCTAAACTGCTTTTTTAATTTTGAAGTAAAAGTTGTAGAAATGAAATTCAAACAGTATCCCAAGTCTGGAAAAGTTATTTCATTTTTAGGAAAACTAGTTTATTAAAGTTCATTTTTAAAAATATTTTATAACGAAGAAATATCTGAGATTCCAAATTTTATTCAGTATTTAATTATAGAAATTTGAAATAAAGCTAAATAATACTCTATATTATAACTTTGAAAAATCAAATTAAAATGATAAATTTTTAATTACTCATAAAATATACAAAGTTTTTATGTAAATATTCAGTACTACCTTTTTCAAACAATATTAGCTAGATAGGAAGTTAATCATAATCACAATCATATTATGAGGGGGGGGGCGGAATTTAAAGGTTTGCTACAAATGTCTGTCATTGAAATTACTAGCTGGGAACATTACGCCCTACTGGAATTCTTAGTAAGTGCAATAATACTAATATCTAATAATAAACTAAATATCTTGTAAATAATTTTTTAGGCTTGTTTACACAGAATGACTATAATGAACAAGCATAGATTGTAAAATAAAATTTGGCACATGATACATAACATATCGGGATTTCTTTTTCACAGTTTCTACTGATGTCCAAATTGCCAAGACAATAGTCAATGCATTTTAGATATTCTATTTCACGGGACGTATGCTTCAAATTGCAAGTTTAAGGGTTTAAGATTTTACGAAACAAAATTTTGATAAATGATGAAAATTCAAAACGCGTATATTTAAAATAATTATCTTCAACATGAACAAGAAATGTCTGAAATTTAACAATTATATATTGAATCTACTTCTGTAAATTGAATTCTGTATTGATGTTTTCTCTTTTCTTATAAGTTAAATTCATGGAAATTTAAAACAAAGTTAAAAAATTTTGAAAAGAAACTCCACATTTTTATGTAATTCTAAATTTGAAATTCCTGTCTACCAGATCATTTTTCACAAAAGGAATAGTAAATCGTTTTGCAAATTTTGGAATATAAGCATTACACCAAAAATTCATGTTATATTACACATGATGTTTCATAGATAATGTTAACTTCTGAATTGCTGATGCTATTACACACGATATGCTATTACTCGTGTGTAATAGCATCAACAATAAAATATTTTTATAGAATTCAAATTATTTTTCAGATTCATTCTAAGAAGAGTATAGTGTTATTCACCACAATGCTTTGAAAACATCATCTGCGATTGTAACATATTTATTAGCACATTAAGAATATCATAACGCTGACATTTTACCTGCTTTCTATCACTTTAATGATGGGAATGAATTCTAGGGGGACAAAGTTCCAATGAAATGCAAATAAGATACCTTACACCTCATTTTCTTTATCTACAAAGCATTTGAAAGAGTCTGAACACGAAGAAAACACAATCATTCGAACAATAAACGACTTCATTATGCATAAAACCAAAAGTACCAAATTTCTTTCCAAACATTTTACAAACTTCGGAGTTGAAAATGTCCTAGATGGGTTCGATGGCTGAATAGATGGCCGTCTACGAACGTGTCATTTCGATCTTACTACCATTTCCAGTTTGCATAGCTACTGTTTATATGAGAAAATTCAGTTCCAGAACAAATATTCACTTTAAATTAGGTTTTACAATCATCGATTTGGTGTAAGACTTACTTGTACGCAATATAAATCATTAGCATATTCAGATGAAAGAAAAGCGTAAAATCGAGGATTTTTTCGTTAAATGCTTCATGTTAGAAGCATTATTACTTCTTTGAACCAGCCAAAATGTATTAGAATATAATTCGTTTTTGTTTCTTCACAGCATCGCATCAAATTGATAAATAAATCAATATATATAAAATATATACATTTAGACAAATCGTAAAATACTTAGTTGCTTAAATAAATATCACAAAATAAGTTAATACCTATTGGAGACTATAATACATTTTATTTACATTTCTCATTATCTTATAGCAGCGAGAAAAACAATTTATGAATATCTTAAAAAGTAAATTAGATTTTATTTCGAACTGCTTAAAAATATTGCATCTACATATTTATCTAGCACTGTCAGTGATAGAAATTCAGACTTTTACAATGAATATATAACTGATGAGAAAAATTTGATTCCTTAAATATTATTGAAAGGAATATATTGATGTATATTATCTCACGATAAAGAATTTCAAACCTTCTTTAAAATACGTATTTGATAAAGCTATTTTTTTTCTAAATTCTTCAGAAAAACAAACACTTTAGGAGTGTATTCTTTACAGAATCTCATTATAAATTTTTTAAACGATAATTTAAGTGGTAAAACCCCAAAATGCTTCCCGTAGAGGCTTCTAAAAAGGATAAATAATAAATTAACAGTTGGGAATTTTTTAATATATTCTATACGAAATTATTCATTAATGGTTATTACAAACATAGGCTGAGACTTCGATACTTATTTATTTATCATATTCTTCCTAACAAACAAAATATCCCTATTCTTCAAGAACATTCACCGAGAGTTATCCATGATTTTTATCCACGTGATCTATAAATTATTAGTTAGAGCAGAAAACAATCAATAGAAATTTCTATATTCACCAATAATTTGTTAAACATACGGATATTCATACAGTCTGTGTACTTAGCACTACTTACGAATTGTCATCATGCTCGAAACTCTTGTCACGATGATGTTTTCTATTCTGCTGTCATTAACTATATATTTTGATTTTAAGTTTTGCTATTGTTAATAATTATTGAAGTTCTTTTTAAATACTATACGCATTTATAAATATTCTATTTTTCTTTAAACGAAAATGATTAAATTATTCTCTGCAAAAACCGAACATGCATTACGCCTTCAGTAGGCAGTGTTTGCTATATATGCATATTTCTTACTGTATCGTTCCATTGATAGCACACCTTTGTAATTTTCAGGGGTTTATAGGGCTTAAATAACTCACGTTTTAAATAAAATCAAATTAAAAGCAGTGAAAATTCTATTCTACCACAATTGAAAACTGCGATTATTTCTGAACAAATAAACCGGATAATCCTTCTATTTGATAAACTTTAACTCCCAAAAAATTAGGCTGCATAGTTGGGAAACTATATTTCTTGAAACGTAACATAGTCTTTATTTGCTAAACTCCTTTTTACTCTGAAAATAATTGAAAAATTTATGAATCAATTTATAGTTTATAATTAATGATTTAACATAGAAATGATAAGAAACCTTTTCAATTAAGTGGATGTTTAAGAACAAAGATCGATCGGCAGCTTGTCTTGGCTTATTGTCTGGATTATTGAGATATCAAGGTTTAAATTCACCAAAGTCTCATCCATAATGATTGTCTTAGCACATTTGCAATCGTAAAGCTTTTCGTATGCAATAGAAGTTATAAAAGATGTATACTGGTAGATGGCATTTAGCATCGTTGATCACCTTTCCAAATTATAATGTTTCTATCGAATATTTGGTTCGATTCCTTTTTTTAGAGCATTTTGTAACTGTTGGCCTTTGGATATTCGTAACGATGGACAAATGTGCATTAAAGATGCATATTATTTGATGCATATTATCTTATTATGCTATCATGCATAATATTTGATCATATTTTGAATTTGTAATGCCCTTCTCAAGTTAACAAACATATAGCAACAAAACAAAAATAATTAATTTATAAGATATTAATAAGAACAAATAAAATACCGATATTAAATCTTACAAAATATTTAAATATCAGGACATTAAAACTGTTTTAATTTATTGCGGATAAATTTAAATTCTTCTTTTACCGAAAAAAAGTTACATTGCAGAAAAAATGTTTTCACATATCTCTCACATTAAAGTTAAAAGCATTTTTCTTTCAAAAGACCATATGCAATTAATAATTTCTGCTAGAAAATAAATTGTTTCTTAAATGAAAAATTAGGATGTTTAAGAAAGAAAAATTGCAACTCATAAGGCACAGAACCAGCATCAAACATTCTTCTCGAAACTTTTTTGCACATCATTATTCATCAAGGTGCATTTAAAGAGAATTGAAAAATCATTTTGAAAGCGTTATCTACTAAGAAAAATGTTAGAACCCTTGAAATCAAAAAATGCAATCTCAGGATAATCTTATATATCTAAAAATGAAAGCATTCATCACAATTCCCAGAAGGTATTTTAGATTAGGGAGAAGTTATTTGCATTTAGTAGGTGACGAAAAAATTGCATATTCAAGAAGTATAATCAATAAAGATGATGAATTTCAAGACTAAAATGTCTTTATATCTAGAAATAAACATTTAGCAATTATACTTTCATGTTTGTAAACATGATATAATTATTTAGGTTTTAATCTTTTCATCATAAACATAGCAAGAAGATTAATTATTACATAAGGCAGATAAATAAAATTACTTTATAAATATTATAATATTGCATTTAAACAAGTATGACGAAATGCACTAAATAGAAAGTTTATTTGGTAAACAAGTTTTAAGTTCAACAAAATAGAATTTTCCTTATGTAATAGACACGAAATTTAGAAGCATTTGATGAATAATGATATCATCTACACTATACAATTGTTTTGTGCTTCCCAAATGTCATATATGATTCTATTTAGATACCTCGTTAATCTTTGGGGCATGGAAGGAGCAACTGAAGATATAATATTAGTAAATTTTTAAGAATTTGTAGAAAAATATGATGGAGAAAAGTAAAAAAAAAGGTCATGGTGTGATTAGAACAATCATTTATCCTAGATGCTCCTTTATTTGAATCCACCACAATTTCTTTTATGTAAAAGTAATAAACTTTTCAATTTGCAAATTAAACAACTGAAAATAATTCAATTCAAATTAACCATATGCTGAAAGAGTATTTCGCATTTCTATTCTTTCAATTATCTATAAACATTAGATTGCGATATAGTAGTTCGAATTATTACAATACAATCTTTGGTAAACTAATTTTAGAAGAGCATTTTAAGCATTTTTAGGAATTTCCGCTCTACTATTTGATATCCTGTATTTTCTTCTCAATCCTTCAACATTTTAAGTTCAGTTTTATAGCAAAATATTTATATTTGCATGTAATTATTTTTTTATAATCTACATGATTTTATCATTGTTTAGAAAGTAAATGATTAGAACATATCACCTTATTTCAAATTGCAACACAGATACTAAAAATCATATTTTCATTCACGCTTTTTTTGAGACAGTAAAATCTGTTCTAAGAATGTTTTACAGTTATCCTATTACTTTGCAGCATTGTTCTAACATAAAAATGTTTTTTGAACTAAAATGACAAACTTTTTTCACACTGCCCGCTATTTTTTAAAGAAAAACCATGAAAGTTTCATTTTTTAACATCCTAAAACATTTGTTTTCAAAAGAATATGAGCAATTCTTTAAAGTACTATTGCATCTCATCACTCTTAAGATATACATTTTTATGACTGTTAATAATATTTTTCTTTATTCGGAAGCTTTTGTTACAGAATGCAGTCATCAAAAAAAAACCTGTATACACATTTTATAATAAATAATTTTGGTAAAATATTTTTGCGCTCGTTTCAATTGCTATGTTGACATAATTTAAATTAACTCTAAAACTTTTTAGTCGGAAATTGCATCGTACGCAAAAAACATCAAATTAATTGTTTGATCCTAATTTTTATTATAATCATAGTCAATGTTTTTAGAATGGAATAATTACAGAAATAAATATATGTATTTTTCATTACATTTTTTTTTCTTAAATAGTTACGCTAAGGCTTTTAAGTACTCAGTATGTAATAATATCTGTTTAATAGAAGTATTTTTGTTATTTACAGAAGAAACAATGTAATGCAATTAAGGATTAAAATAATCTTCTGACGTTATTTGTAATGTTTATTTTCTACAAGACTTTAAATTGCGTTGTTTACAATATTCACACCATTTTTCATCAAAAATGTATGATTTTGAACTTTTAAATAAAAGCATGGAAAATTTTCTAAATGATTATCATCATGAATTTTTTCTAAATAACAAAAAATAATTAAAATAAACTATGAAAACTGCTAAGCTCATTTTATATAAATGCTTTATCAAAGTGCTTCAAGAAGTTTCTTAAAATATGTTAATTTTTTTTGTAAAAAATTAAATTTCTAAGTATTTAAATGCTAAGAAAAATTCACACAAAAAGTTCATTCAATTCAAATAATGATAAAATATTTGTTGAATATATAGTTTTTGTATTCTACAAATAAAATTTTAAACCGGTCCCTCATTTTTGAAATTAAAAGAATATGTATTTAATTGAAAGAGAAATTGCAACTTTAATTCCAGATAAAGAAATCTACATAATAAATGAATACTAATACTCTTTTATCTATAGTATCAAATCATTTATAATACGCCTTACAACACATATAGTCAGAAACTAACTTTGAATGAATATGCATTTTTAATCTATTGTACAACAAACACTATGTTTAGTAATTCTATGTTTAGTAATACAAATTTCCGTACATAAATACCTATATCAGCGTCCATTCAACTCATAAGCAGCTATTAATTACCTTGACATGCAACGCAATTATTTAATATGCATAATTAAAAGTTTTCAATAAGAGTAGTTCATATTTTTTTTCATTATCATGAATTTTATCATAAGTTTATTTTGAATGACGCTTAAAACTAAACACAAAAATAACTACAATCGTTTACTTTGTAAATATCTGCTTTCACTAATCGTGATTTCATTCAGCAGATTATTCAAGGTTTTCCGTCTTAAAACACACGTAATTAACAACTAATGATTTTCAGAAAAACTTTCAGTACAATACAATTTAATAGAATTTCTTCTAAAAGATTTTCTAAAATGATTAATTCTCTCATTCGTTTGAACGTTTTAATTTAGCTCCCATTTTCGCTAGAGCATCCGAGTTTCTCATTTAATAAGAAAACTTCCGCTCTCCATCATAACCGACGACGACAGCCATTGTTTTTAAATGTGTCGAAATGCAAAAGAGAATCAAACATAGCTGATGGATACTGAGCAAAAGAATGCTCAGGCTTCATTTGATTGTTCTCAGAAAACCTCTGTGTCCCCCAAACTCACAAAAGTAAGCATCTCTAACAAACAAAGCAGGCATCAAAGATTTCCAGTGAATTACATTTAACGAAAGATTTTCAGTGATAGCCAAGTAATTAGGGAGCTTGCCTTAGTTTCGTTGATAGAATGCTCTGACCATTCAGTATTGATAGAGTTTAATTAATCACATACACTAAAGATACATGCTTATTTTTGGGCTTTAATTGCGATTCAATATAAACGTTTATGCATTTCTCTTGATTATTTCCTATTTTGGATGTTTTTAATTGATTCGCTAATATTAATGATAAAATTAAATGTAATAATCAAATACCAAGGGAAGTTTAAATAACATCTAACATTCTCATTTATCTCATTATAAAGCTTAAAAATTTTGAAGCAATAATCATGTGCTGAAATACAAAATCTTATAACCCTTCATTCGGAAATGGTCCTTCTTATTGAGACTAAACCGAATAAATTATTGAATGGAATTAAAAACAAGAAATAAACATTAACATTTCCGAAGTGACCATCTTCACACCATTCACAGAACCACGAAATTGCCGATGTAACAGTCTCCCATCCCATCATAATGAAGCGGGCATCTTTCTGGATGTTCTCTCAATCTGTGCAGCTCATATCTAAAGCAATGGACAGTGAACAAGACTCTCAAAACACAGGTCGGATACCTTTTCCTGAAGACGTGCACGGACGCAAATTAATTCTGGAGGTGTTTATCACACTCTCGCATCCCAGGTGAGGCGCGGATGCTGAATAGGAGAATGAATGCTAAAAACATAGTTGCCGGTGTCTTCCGAGATAAAGATGACATTCGTTTTCTTTCGAAGGAATTTTGTTTTAAATTATTCGTTTTATGGTTATCTAAATATTTATTAAATGTCTTATTTGAGAAGTTGTCATTTTTTTTCGTTTGTGACATAAAAAATGATAACTTCAGTCTTGATGATTTATGATGCACATTTTCTTTATTCATTATATTTTAATCAAATCCGTATAACGCAATAAGGTATTTGGTTACTTGTGGGATGATTTTATTTTTGTATTCAGGAATAATTTGATAAATAATTATGACAAATGTATGCTAAAAATTTTATTTTATTCTAATTTACTGGACTTGGATAGGATTACCAAAATTCGAATGTGGGAAAATTACATTTAGCAACGTAAAATAGCACTTAAACATAAATTAGGGATTTAGAATTGTAGGAAATTAATCTAACTTCCTTCAGAATGAATATAGAAGAAAAATTCAAATATTTTATGAAAAACTCTTTTTAGATATTTATAATCTTGAACAAAAAAAATATAAAAGGAAATTGAGATTTTCTCTAAAAAAATCAATTTTTCGTCATAGTAATTCGAGTTTTGCAACAAAATAGTGCTGTTAAGAGATCTTTCTTACCTTTACATGTAAAAGTTTATTTCCCTCAAAAATTAAATTTTGGATTTCTTTAAATGGATTTACTTAAAATATTTACATTTTTTATTGAAACCTGATGATAGAATATTGTGACCGTTTCTCTAATTTATTGAATTGGCCGCTAATTTGTTTCCACCACAACAATAAAAACAGTTTTTCAAGAATGTTGCCTATTGAATTATTTTGTATTGTATTTATTTGATATTTTTAACTGTCAAGTACATTGAATCATAATTATATGGCTAAAACTTCTAGCCTCTAATATAAAATATCGTAGCAAATAACATTTTAGGCTTGATTTTAGAAACAAACCCTCGAATTTATAGACAATATAAAAGCTTAATTTTAAGTTGATAAGAGATAATAATGAACTAAGGAATCGCTTGCACAATGAATTGAGATCCTTTTGTGTAAAGGTCATTTAAAATAAAGGGAAAAGTTTTGAAAAATATCCATGTAATTTAAACAACACGGAAAAAAAACTTTCTGGAAAAATTGAGAAAAACAAATACATATTTATCTATTGCATATAGAACAAAACATTTGTATATAGAATGAAGCATTTTGACTTTTTAATACATATTTTTGAATACATGTTTTCATCGTTTGAAATCTGTTTTAATATGACCCTTGCACATCTCCAAAGATGCCAATATAATATGAATATGTTTCTAGAAAAAAATACTCGTCTATCTTATTTGATTTACTGTACTGGCCAGAAATTCCAAAAGCACATAAAAATAGAACTCCAAACAATTTTGTTCATGTTTCATTACAAATCTAAATGTAAATATCTCGAATCATGCCGACAATATAAATATTCCATAATTAATTTTGGCAATGCAACAAGGGTTTTAAATCTAAATGGATTTTCATTTTCAATATTTATGATGATTCCAATAAGTTGTCTGTAATAAATGAAACAATGAAATATCTAAATAGTTTACTAAATATCATATCCAAATAAACAAACTTAATATACAATGCTTTGTTCCTTATTTTTAAAGCACCCATGAAACTGCAATCTCGTATAATTTCAAGCTCAAAACACTATCCTCAATCTTGATATGGAAGAAAATGCAATACTGAGTGAAATCGACAATGAGCAAAGCACAAAAAGAAAATTACCAATGGGACTATATTTTCCATCATGAAACAAATCTTTTGAACATACTTTCTTTTTATTCAGGTACAGTGTAAAAGAGAACAACTAAAATATTCTGACATAGATTTAGATAATTCTCATAAAGTACACATACATACTTTCAGCCAGATAAATTTGATATTCAACATTCCACGGATTGTTACCCACCTATTCACCATACTGCAACCATTTACAGCTTCAAGCCCATACAAATTGTAACTAGATATGAAAGTCAATGCATTATTGAACAAAAACGGAAATGTGGCACTATAATTTGTGCCATTCTCAAACAGATAATCATTGCAACATTGAGGCAAAGAAGATATAAAGAATATAGCTATGTTTCCCATCATCGAAAAGAGAAAGATACATTCTACAGAATTTCTTTCCTTACGGAGAGCTCATGTTTAACGCAATGGAGCGTGAATACAAATCCTGAACTTATATTGGAAGTATTTTCTCAAAGACGAGTTATGGCTAGAATTAATATTATGGAACCATTCGAATTTCAGAGCAAAAGTCAGCTGTAATATGGTAACAAAAGCTAGAACCACGTGTTTTGATGCTATTTTGAGCATTGAAATGTGGGAATTTATTTTTTTGCGGCTTATTTTTTTGAAGTGTTTTGGGTATGAGGTTTTAAGGCTCAAGAACCAATATGAAGGACATACTGCGGCATGCAAGTTTATTTCTAGTTCAAAGTTTAACAAAAACAGTCTCTATCCCTTTCGGGACGGGAGGCCTTTATCCAAGGTGCACTCGGATGACGGGGGTTTTGTGTAGCTAAGCCTAACTTTGAAAACAAAGTCGCAAAGTTTAAATCCGAACGTCCTTATTTTTACTACCTTTTTAGATTATTAGTTCATTATACGAGCAGATTCTTCCTCTGATAAATTATCTTTTCTTTTCCATAATAAACCGACGCCAGGGTTTTCCATAATAAGAGAAGTGCGCGAAATATATCCTAATTCTACGCGAAATGCAAAAAAACTGTCGGTAAAATCCGAAAAGAATACAGTTACACAGTAATAACAAAAATGAGAAACATGAATGATTCTACCTAGTGGAAAATTATACAATCCAGCTCTGTTATTTATATTACTCTTACCCTCCCCCCTCCCTCGCAACAGCTGATGAGGAAAATACCAAAGTCAGGTTGAATATGAGCAAAATAAAACTATATTTATTTCAAAAGTAAGGAACACAGGGATTCATCGAATGGCTATTAAAAATTATTCCAGTTTAAAATGCACATATGCATCACCGTCCCATCAGTTCGGTTTCCAGAAATGCATGGGTGGTATGCCCGACTGTGAAAGATGTTCGTTTGTGATGTATATATGACACGCATGTCACGAAATGGCTATTAAAATGGTACTATAATAACCATTAATAAAATTATAACAAACTACATATGTCATAACAAAATTATGATTATAAGTTCAAATTAAAGAACAAAATCTTATTTTAAATCTTATTTAAATACAAAAAGATTCTCATATGCAATTTTCATATGTCCAGCAAGTAAAACAAGCGCTGAGCCTTAAAACGGACATTCAATAAGGACTTCATAACCTGTTACTCCACAGTCACAATGTGGACAACAGGTGAGCATTTAATAACATATGTTCATGCGTAAATTTATAGTGACAGATTCTAAGACATGTCTCATGTTTCGATTATTTACAGAAGGCCGATTTTCTACGATATATTTACAAGTATGAAGTTTGTTCCGAGTTTCTGAATCCCATTGAATTTGCAATTAGCTGTAAAGACAGTGTTTTGTCTGTTTCTTCACATCGCATGCAGGTACGGGTATTTCTGAAAAAAAGAGTTGCGGATTTGGCGCTCTTATGAGTCGGTTCAATTCCACGTATTTCCATATAGGATGGTATCCAGCAGAAAAATATTGTAAAGCCTCTAGCGATAATATTATAATATGTCTAAAATCTCAACAGTCAATGGATAAGTGTGATTTTGAAACGATTTTAAAGAGTGTAATACGCTTAAAAACCCAATGTAAATAATATAGCTTCCACTACGACTATTTAAAATCTCTAATAAAGCATGCAAAACTGCAGTACTCTCAGCAATAAAAATGCACGAAATTTTATCTCTAAAAGCTAAAATAAAAGAGGTATTTTTGAAGGAAAATGTGCCGTAATACATCTATTAATCACCTTTGTTGCGTTATGGTATATGAAGCATACAAAGAGAAAACACGGTAATTATCAAAACAACCTAACTCGAGATTTTTATGAATATCCCCGTTTCAGAACCGCCATGGGTAAATTGTCTTTATGTAAAATTCTGAATGCAATTCTAACAAATTTTAACGAAATCTATTTATAAGAAACCTGTGTGTTGCGTTGCCCAAGTATAAATTAACATAATAATCATAAAACAAAAAAATTATATCAAATTTGGTACTTAGATTTAACCTATAAAGTGCATGTACCAATCACATTTGGGATGAAATGTATCAAGGGTTAAACTGTTTGCTAGCCTGTATGCTTACAATCATGGAAATTAATGTGATAATGAAACTGTCATAAATAAAAAGATTAAAATTCTAAACATCATGTTATAATGATTTAATTAAGAGTAATTAAGGTAAATACAAGATATTCTTAAAAAAATCTATATGCTCAAATATGCTAATATATTTCATATTATTACAGGATTGAAAAGAATTCATATTTATAATAACTGCAGGAATAATCCTAAATATAAAATAACTAGAGCATAACATTTGCTTCTAGAAAATAAATATTTCAATCAAGTTTCATTAGGAGTATAAAACATTTAAAAATAATTTTAAATTGTATTCGTCTGTCAAGGAAATATGGAACAATTTTCTTCAATCAATCACATTGCATTTATTTTTATCCAAATTATAAATCTAATATATATAAAATATTTAATTTCACTTTTTCGCAAATATTTACAGTCTTATCTCTTAAGCACTTGAGAACTGGATGAAAGGATATATAAATTTTTATCAATACAGGCTTTGTAACTGCTTCCGTAAAACTGAAAATTATCCTGTATATACCATCTCCTTTCTATAAACACAGAGTAGAAATTAAAATTGCTATAAAATGTTTCTTATGAAAAGCAGATTGAAAATATTTAATTAAAAAAGAGTATTTTATTATATTCATTGTATTTTCTTCATTCCAAGAATTTAAGAATTTATAAATCATTGACAAATTGAATAGAGTAAATACGCAGATTTCCAAAAGGTAATGACATCCCTACAAATAAATAAAATGAAAAATTCAATAATTTTTACAGAAGATAAATTTTGCATATTTTAAAACTATGTTTCAATTATTTTCTTCTAGAATTCGCCAACTAAATTTTCATCTTTTTTCATATTTTATGCATTTAACTGGAATTCTTAAAAATTATACGAACATAAATAATAATTTATTAAAAATGTGATGAATCTGATTACATAAAATATTATAAGATATAATATTACATTTCTAAAAAAAATATCTTTAAATTAGAAAATTTGAAAGAAAATTGAGATTTTTAATATTAAACATTTGAAACACTGTTAAACTATAATCAAATTTTAATTTTATGGAAACATCAAAATAATTTGTTTCTTAATAAAGTATTGAAATCAGCCAAATGAATCAAATAAGATTATTATCAAAATATATTTTTTCTAAAGTAAAGTATATATATATATATATATATATATATATGCATTCAATGCTTATTTATTTCAAATAATTTATGTTATGTTAAATCATCAATCGTTTAAATAAATATTTTTAATGTTTTTTTTAACTTTTAAAACTAATTTAATATTAAGAGATTTATATGATGAATCATGGAGTCTTAGAGGTGTAAGTCATATCACCGATACTCCGACCCGCCCGAAGGTACACGGATAACGAATACTGAATGACCGGACCACCGCAACTGCAACATTGGCGGGAACTATGGTAGAGTTCTAAAGGTAATCACCAGCTACCGTACAACCTTTCCCGAAGGAAATACGTCCCATCATCAATGGTAGGAGCCAGATCTCCCACTTATTTATGCACCAACCAGGGTGGCAAGATCCAACAAACATACCGGAAGTATCTCATCCTTCATTTCGAGATGCCCCTCCCGGGGGTTTCGTCTTAACTGTGTAAAAGATATCACGATATGGTTATTTTGAATTCTGTAAAGTAGTAGTATGTAGTCTGATAGACTGAATAGTATTTTCCAATACCAATGCAATTCTGATATTATAATTTAAAAATAATAAGTTTGAAATGGCTGTTAATATGAATATAGTGTAAAATAATTCATAATTCCTTTGTGATTTACCTATTTCTTGTAAAATATAAGATTGTTATAAATGTTCGTTTATTCAGAAAACTCTAGGATCGGTTCATAGCACTCAAAGAAGCATTATTTTTCTATCATGTACTACAATTGATACGCTGTATGAAAACCAAAACAGTTTTTCTTCAACAGATGGTGGGTAGTTAATAACTAAGGCTAATTTCAAGGATATCTCAGACGTTTTGTTGTTAAATAATTGAATGACAACTTTTTTTAATGCAGTTAAGATTAAATTTCGCTAATTCAAATACTAAAAAGCTCGATCTATGACTCCAAATACAATAGAAGGAAGGGAGATAATGTATTGCATTCTCTCTCAATAAGCAAACATAGGTAATATCTCCCTAGAGTTATAAATAAATAAAGACAATATCACAAATGCTCAGTGAGCCGTCCACTATTTCCAGTTATGCATCTCATTCTGAAAATTGTGTTTTCTACTGCAAAACGTAAAATATCATACATGACCGTAGAATATCCTGCAATAATGCCTTTCAGATAAGAGATCAAGCATCTGTCTGTAGGCACAAATTCTTTCAAAATATTCAAGAATCACAGGGTGTGAAAATCAGGTGATCGTTTTGAGCGTATTGCATGAAAATAAATATTTCCTACATGGTTTTGTTGATAATGGCTTTCTAAGAATATTTTAACTAATCGAGTAATGTAAGCTGTCGATAGGGTAAGGTTAATATCGTGAATAAATATCAATTTTTAAAGCATTCTCTCTGTTGTAGCTTAGAAATAAAACATTTGACAACATATTGTGATATCTGATCTTATTTTTGGAACATGCAATAGGTCTTATGAATGCTGATCTCATTTACACTGACATGAAGCCTAAAACTTTTCGAAGCTGCGTTATCACTGCTGCTACATTGTCTGTCAAAGATTTGAATAAATGGGACATATTGTTCAACGGTTTTAGTGTATCTGAAAATAGTTAAATAGACTGTATGTTAATATTTAATATTATCAGCAGATTTAATTATTTTCGTAAAGTTTACAAGATTGAAAATGTAGCATCCTTTGCGTTGCTGTGTCTCTTTATTTGAAGTTATTGTAGATAAGGGATTTTTTTTTTACTATAATATTTCATCCCATTGGGGGCCACTTAGGTTATGGGGATACTATTTTTCCAAAATGTAATCAAGCTCTCTCTTCCCAATAGGTATATTTATGATATGGGTTTGAGTTACCTCAATGCCGATGTCGAGTCGTGACCCTTTTTCGGTATAGGAAGTACCTTAATAGGGACCATTTTATGTTTAACCAAGTTCCGATTTTCGTGGGAGCCTCATCATTTAGTTTACTCCGGATGCCTCTCAATAGTTATGGACGTCTTAGCACGTATTGATGTCTTCCGGTTATAGATAGATACCGAATAATTATGGATGTCTCCCCATAACCGGAAAAATTCGTTATCGATTATTATTTTGCAAAACCCTTCTGATGTCATAATGATTAAAATGAAATGAAAACTCAATTTACCATAAAATAATTATACTACCAATCCTTTGTACAACCTAAGTGACCAGACTGGACTGCAAATTATTTCAATGTCTCTTCAATTCTAATAGTTGACAAGAAGCACCCACATTATTAAAATGAGTCTGAAGGTTTTTTTTTTTTTGGAAAAATCAAATTTATATTTTTAAACTCTCAAAAGTTTTAATCCTGTTAATAATTACGTATCTAATTATCTTTTCAAGTGCAAATTAGATTTTGGTCAGAAATTAGTTACTTCGCAGAATATCTTCCAAATTTATTCGAGAAGCCTTTTCTTCGTTTAATTAGTTTTGCTCTAAAGGGACATAAATCTGCTTTGTAGGAGATTTTGAAAAAATTATTATACTTAAAAATTCTGCAATATTAAACTAATGGAGAATATTTAATCACAAAACTGAGAAATTATATAAGTCATTTAAATGAATGAACTTAAGTGAATATTATTTAACTCACATTGCAAAATAAAAAATCCAGCCTTTTATTAAAATTAATCTTTATTATTAATAAAGAAAAAAGTATATATCCTGTCTCTAATAATACTGCTCTATAAAATAGACTGTTTGATATAGAACTACAAAATTAGCAAAAATATAATTTTTAAAGGGGGGAAGAAATGCACCCCTGGGAGAAACTTTATAGAAATTTGTATTAAAATTTAAATTAATAAAATTTAAAAAATGATTTTTGTGCTCTTATCGTGGTTATGAAACTTTTATAATAAAATTAAAACGCGAAATTTCAATAAAAAATTTCTTGAATAAGAAATCCACTTTCCTCTTTCATGAAATTATTGGAATATATTGCCGCATTGAAGAAAGACAGTCGAATCTCCATGGCCCGAACGGTCATGGCACTGCTCTCATGATCAAGAGACCTGGGTTCGAATCTCGCTAGAGACAATGCGATTAATAGTATATGTAAATACTTAATTTCTTGATTTTATGTTTTCCTTTATTTCATGTTCCAGAAGATACTGGACATTTCTTTAATTTACCAGACAAGTGTTCTGGACTTTTCTTACTGTCTCCAGAAGAGTATTCTGGAACTTTCTCTGCTTGAATAAAAGCAGAAGATTTGCCAGTTACTGTGTTCAGAGTTCAGTTAATAAATTGTTTTAGTTCTACTTCTTGTGTGTGTCATTGAGTTCTATACTACAGTTCTACGTGACAATATTATTAGTGTAAAATTTCGAGCACAATGAATTTATCTACATTTGTCACAAATCACTAAGAAATAATTATTAACATAACTATAAGAAGGACACTTTAATAATAAATATCAGATTGTCCGATCGATTGCTAAATAATTATGTATTGGGAATTTCAACAGGAATTAAAACTATCGACAGGATCAATAGACAGCAGATCATTACTGAGAATTAAAGAAATCTCTTTAACTTAGTGCAATAGATTGATCAAAATGAAAATAATATTAAAATGGGAAATAGTTGCTTCTTTTATTACTTTTCTAGCTATCGTTTGGCAATAATCGCGAACATAAGTTATGTTTATTTTCAGTTCAATACCTTAACCGTTATTTAAGATTCGTTAAATATTTCAACAAAGTATTTTTTGCTTCAAATTGAAGGAGGCGTATCAGTGTTATTTTGATAACCATATACATGTTCTACTTATTGCATACATCAATATCCTTGAATAAACAAAATTCAATGATATCATAGTTCCATTGGGAAATCAAGCTAAATAAGTTGAGAATAAATTTGAAAAAAACAAATGCTTTGAAATTTCCACCTTCCCACTCCGAAGTGTCTTTTTTCAACAAATTTTATAGCTTTAATCAAACGGTATGGTCTATAAAGGCAAACAAGTTTTTGTCTTTATTACTAGCAAATATACATATGTATATATTATTCCCGAACTTTAATGCGTGTATATATTATAAATTCAAGTAAACCACATTCTAAAAATATATTTTCTAATACTTTAATTTCTTAGTTTCGTGAGTTCTTATTTTCGAACTCCAACGAACCTAAAATATTGCTTTAACAATTTCTCTTCTGAAACTATATAAATACAAAGTTCATTCATAAGATTTCTTTCTGCCTTCCTATTCCGGCAGAAAGAAGAACAATCTTTAATATTCATTTTCAAAAATCAAAAAATAAACAAAATAAAAATGTGGCTTTCAGTTAATCACATCTGATTTTGCTCAAAAATATCATTTCAAGTTCATATCAGCGTCAAAGATTATGGCATAATCCATCATCTTTCTAAATAGAACAGTCTCGAATAAGTTATAGTAAAACAAATAAAAACGAATCGGAATCATTTCATATTTAATTTTTTCGCCTTTGGGTTTTGAGAAACAAGTTTCTAAATAAAAATGAGAAAAAATAATATATACATGAAGATAATAAAATCCCTACAAGTATAAGGTGACCCATCTGTCTCGAAGGATGTTGTCACATATCGAAGGAAAGAAAATAAACAAACCAACAAAGAATACTGCCCAACGTTCCGAGCTAGATAATGATTAAACAGACTGACAAAGAACAACCGAATGAATGGGTGAATCGTAATTTATATTCCTTTTATGTCTCTACGGATCCTTAGAGATTGAAGTCACTTCTTCCAAGGAATACGTATTGAAATCGTCTTTTCTTTGTTCTTCTATTATTCTTTTTTTATCTCTGTCTGAAGCTAATTAATTTTAAAAGAAATCTTTTGTAAAACTTTGCAAACAGCTGCAAGTCAACCATGCATGCTTTTTTTTACATTGAATCAAACTTTCTCTCTTGTATATTTCGTGTTTCTTGTAGAGATTTTCAAACCGATAACCTCTTTCTTCATTTTGCTATTGGAATTGCCATTTTTTATACGAAAATGGATCGGAAACGCATTGTCGGGTATTATTTTTACTAGCACGAGATTGTTTATATCCTTATAGAAAATAAAACGTGTTCAAGTCATTGTTTTTTAATACATTTATTAATTTTTTATTGTAGAGAAAAAAAGCCAGATTCAATATTCATAAGATAAATTGTGCATTATTTTATGTTAGAAATGAATATAAGTGTTCTTTCATTAAGAAAATTTATATGAATTCTAGCATGAAAAATGTAATTTTTTCGTCTGACTTTCTGACAGGAATGTAATCAAAAGAATTACCATCTTTTATGTCCAATCTAAGATTATTGGGGTTTCTGTCTACCGTAATTAATATTGCAATATTTTGAGCTAGTTAATTGCTTGCTAATTTTAGATTGTCCAAGAAATTCCATCTAGCATATCATGTACCATCTCTTCATTATGCCAATAGAATCTATTATAACTATTAATTAGTTCTGTCTTCAAAGCCCACAGTTTACCACAGAAATTTGTTCTTTTTGTGAGTTCAGAAAAAAAAATAAGCGCATTATGAGGTTTTAATCTTCGAGCAAAATTGTCGGCATTTATACTCTAATGATGAACAAATGATTATTAATTAAACTTTCAGCTCAGAACTTATATATTATTGAAAATATGTAATAGTGCGTCTTAGCTCAGTTTATTTCGTAGTAAGGAAGAGAGAGTTATGTATATTTTGTGACTGCTGAATAGGAGCCATGCCAACAACCAACGGTTTTTTCGACAAACCTGACAACATTTAGAGACAAAAATTAAAAGTTTCTCAATAATATATTATAATATATTAAGAATATTTCTCCCATTGTCGAAGTATTCCTAAATATATCGATAGTGAGCGAAGATACGTTATCCTACTAGAAGCTTCTTTGCCCCTATCGAGGTGACTTTAAAAATACGAGAGACGGAGCTCAAAGAAATCAGCGGATGAGCGAAAAGAGTGAATAGAGAGAGTTCTCCTTTTGGAGAGTGGATTTCCAACTATTTCTCTCTGAGAGTTTTGTAGTGTTGTAATTATTTAATATCTATTTGTGACTTGTGTCTTGTTGATTTCTATTTGGACGGTTTTTCTAAGCTACGCCTCTATTTTTGTTAGTATGTTTCGTGTAGAATAGATAATTTTATCGAAAATTCTGATCCTCCCTTCAATTCCTCTCTTTTTCTAACCAATTATTTTGCTCATATGCAAACCTAGGCAAAAGAAGCGATAGGGTTTGGAATCTAGAGAACAGAATCGTAGAAAATATGCAGAAATATCTTAATGATCTTGCCATAAAATCCATTGCAAGAAACATTTTAAAGAAAGCTTCCTAAAATTATGAGGGTAGAAGTTTTATTTACAATATTAATACTTCTGTTCTTCTAATATTAAACTTTGAGTGATTTTAATATGTTTCATTTTTTTAAAATACACTTCTTTATTTTTATTAACGGTATTTAGCTTCAGATATCTCGTTGTTCAATTTTAAAACATTAAATTTTGTGTTGTCAAATGTTATTGAATATGAAGATAATTAAATGCGTAACAATAAAATATATCTGCCAAGATTTATAGGAAGACACCAAAAGAAATCTAAATATTCATAGAAATGTTTCTAATAACAACGAATTTAAAAATGGCGATGCGTTCAATAATCTCCTATTTTTGAAGAAACAAACAAAATGTGTTTAAATATTCATTCTCCCATTTTTTTACTTCATCCATAAAAATAATGATCTCAAAGGAACACAAAACTTAAAATTCATAAAGAATGCACAAAGAAACTGAGATTCGCTATAAGTGCTAAAGGATACTCCTTTTATTATAAAGCATTAGTTATAAAAAGGAAATCAACAAAACGAGAGATCACAAAGAGATCTTCTAATACCCAAAGTTACATAACAATTAAACAGATATTCAAAGACCAACTAGATGAGTTATTTGATTGCAATTTAAATTTATTTCATATCTCCATAGACGAAATTGTTTAATTCATGACATTCAAAACTGGAAATTTTAGTTATTTCCTCTTATTATTATTTTTTTAAATCTCAAACTGAAGTTAATTAAAATGAAAAAAATGTCTTGATAAATTTCTGAATTTAGAATCAACCTGGCTTTCTTTATCTGTCATATATTTGAGTTTTATTTTTTTTCTCTGCATTTTTTAAAAGATAATATTTTTGTTTGCATTATTAAGCTTATTTATAACTTAAAAAGACATTTGGAATTTTCCTTTTCATTCAGAGAATATTTGTTGTTTATCCAGTATGAAAAGACATGGCAAAAGAAAACTTTTTTTTTTTTACTATTTTGATATACTATACTTGAAACAAAATCATTGGTTATCGCTTGACGGATTTTATACATATTGTTAGAAAATAAATTTATAAATATTTCTTTAGAAATGGAAGCTAATATTTTTATAATAAAATGGCAATTGTATAGAAATACCTAAAAAAGAATAATCATAAAAAATTTTCAGCTTCATTTTCCGATATTTAAATCTTCGTAAATTCATAAGAGGTTGTTTATGTACCTTTCTTAGAACAATTTTCTATACTTGCTTAGATCAATTGTTTAATAGTACTATAATGAACGTTTTATATTATGTTTGTTTGTATTTAACTGGAAACTATTTCCCCCCATGATTACATGAGTGGTAGTCACAGTATTTTGAAATATATCTTCTTCTTCGCTTGGAAGTTCGAAGGTTTTGAAAATTATATATAGATTTACTTTTGCGAAGCAATATGAATATTATTATCTGATAAAAAAAGACTTATCAACAGACTTCCATAGAATCAAATTAAGAAATTCTGCTATACTTTTCACATTTAGTTTCTCTATTTCATATTCAAAATTTATGTTCTAGAAAAGGCTTTAGAAATACATATAATGATAATAAAAGTGACATAAGACTTGCAAAGACACGCCAGTTTCAAAAGATATTGTTTCTTCAAAATAAAATAAAATCAGAGATAGGTCACATGAAGAGATTTCGCACTATGTTGAGATGAATAAAGATTAAACAAATTTTCGAAGAACAACAAGTGGAATGAAAGAATAGTAACTTCCATTCTTTCACTGCTCTTGTTCATCTTTAGAAAGTCATTTGTTTCAGGAAATTCGTATTAAATTGTGTTTCATGTGCATTTTTTTCATTTCTCTTATTTCTGACTAAAACTAATTAATTTAAAAAGGATCCTTTTGTTGAATCTCAGAATTTTGGGACAAATTTGAATCTTTTGTCTGATACGAGATGAAATTTTCTCCAACATTTCTGTATATCGTACCAATCCTTTGAAACTGGAAACTCAAGCAATTCTTTGTTGAGCTATTGAACTGACTTTTATTGCCTGGAAGGGAGCTAGAAATGTATTGCCGGCAGATACTTTACTTATTTGTTCCATGACTTTTGAAAATGTGCGATTTTTTTTTTTTAGTTTATGACGGAACATATTGTATACTGGTGTGCTGTATACAATATAACAATTGTGCTGTATACTGTATAGCAATTGAGCAAATTTTTTTAGTTTATGAATATATGACATATTGTATACTGGTTCAAAAAACTAGCACTTACAAGAAAGTTTATATGCAGAATAAATATATCAATTTGGCCATGATAAGAAAAGTTATATGTCTATTCATTATTGAAAATAAACTGTAATTGCTGGTAGATGCTTTGTCGACAGATGATTTATTTAATAATTTTTTCATGTTTCTTAATTTTCTTTATTATTAGAATAGTAATGTTACATGTTATTTTTTTTTGTTTAAATTTATATAGAAGCATTTTGCCCTTTGACTAAGAGGAAAAAAAATGTTATTTCCTGAAAGTTTATATGCACATTAATTTAAAAAATAAATTCAAATAAAATTTTTATCCGGATATTCAATACGACAAATTTATTCTTAATAAATAATTAATTGAACTATTTTTTTTTCGGTACGTAATTGAAGTTAAGAAAGATTAGTAATTTTAGAATTTTTTTTTTGTTCTTTATTTTTAATAAAATATATATATTCTTTGTTTTTATAAGCAAAATGTTTGCTAATGTATCTAAAATTAAGATTATTCTTAGCAGCACAATATATTGGATGATGTCTTGGTGTTGTCCGATAACTTTTAAATGTCATACTGTATCATAAAGATAGTAACAATATTTATTGATAATTTATGACAATAGGGCATTTCAAGTATAAACAATTTATAAAATACCTAAACACTTCACTGAAGTCTAAATAATTTAATTTTAGATTTGAAAAAATATCAAATTCATTTTAATTTGAAAATTTATGAGCTGAATGTTGGAATATTTATAAATGTATAAAGAAATAAGGAAACAAATATTTGTATCCCTGTCTCTGACGAAAAGTCAATAGAGATATTTCGGTTGATGGGCATCAGAAGAATTTACAGTTTTAAGTTAGGAGAAGTCAATACCATGCATTTATTATAACTCTGTTTTCCCCCACCTTCTCTTCCCTCTCAGCAAAATGGGCTCGTCTATACAAGATAGAAGGCAACGACCAACTCATCAGAGCCGCGGATAACTTTACAATTAGGAAATTTGCAGGGCATGTCGCAATTTAATTTGATTTTTGTTAAATTAAATCTTATTTTAAATAAAAAAAAGAGACTATTTGGATAGGATTAAGTAAGTTTGACTCGTTTTTACACAAAGAGGGTGTTACAGGAATCATATAAATTGACAAAACTTGCATACACCGTAGTAATAGTCTGGCATGTTCCAAGCTGATATGCTTATCAAATCTTTGATAGTATTGAACCCAACAATTCCATAAAGATATGACAGTTAAAAAGTCTGAAATAAAATGAACTATTGGATATGCTTTTAAGGATGATGAATTAATGAATTTAATAATGGGCTTTTAAAAATCTTACTAAAAATTAAACATATAAGTTTAAAATTATATTTTTATTTCCAAAAATTGTTTAAAAAAATCAGCTGTAAAACTGAATTTCTCAAGAGTAAATTTCAATATGCTCATTTATTTTTACCTAAATTGAAACACTTTACGACAAGAACTTTACAATCGAAATTTCCTTATATCTTTTGATTTTTTAAAAAAGCATTTCTAATAATATGTCCTAAAAAACTCTTTATTCATCATACATAATATATGATCACACGTTAAGCATATTTGCTTAATTAGAATAGAAAGTTTATAGTAAAGGAATTTTTACTTTTAAATCAGTATCATTAAAATGATATTTTTAAATAGAAACTTGCTATTCTTCTGTAAAATTTATTAAAGTTCGATAAATCAGTTAAAGCTAAACTAACCTAATTTTTAAATTTCATTTCCATTCCTTCTAAATCTACCGCATTTTTATATAGTTTATAAGCTTTTTCTTTCATTTATTAAAAACATTTTTACGACATAATAATAATTCTGACATTAGAGTGTTATATTATAGTTAATATAATTTCATTTTAGTTGTAGCTTGTAAGAGAAAAAAATCTTAAAGTTAGGAGAAATCAGTAAAAAAATGAAACCAAAGCAATCTTTTGATTCCCATTCATTGTTTAATATTTAAAAAAAAATAACGGAATAAGCTTTTACATGAAAAAAGAAGAGCTTAGAGCTCTTGTATGCTTAGATTTCTATTTGATGTTGCATATCATATGAACTGAAATGAAATACTTTCTTTTTTTATCAGAAGTGATAAATCTTCTGGAAAAATAACTGCACAGATTTTAACCCCTGATAATTACTTATGACATAAAAGTTCAATAGAATAAAAAAAAAGGCATCTATATTTACAGTATTAAAAATATGTTCCTACAATTTTTCCAAAATGATATGTTTTATCTTAGTATAACTGATATCTATCTCAGATTTGTATTTATATTTAGAAATGAATAATTTGTGTATCTGCATGAAAGTACATCAAGAGAATATATAAAAATCCCAGAACAGCTCGAATATGAATTGGGAAAAAATAGATAGAAATGCATTAAATTAAGAAAATTAAATTTGCCTTTAGATTAATAATAAATTATTTGGTATTTATAAAGCATGGATTAGAGTAAGATATTAAATGTTTTTTTTAAAATCATGTGGTAAATAAATAATGTAACTTATGACTGTAGTTGACAAATAATAAACAAGTGAAATATTTTATCACATGGAATTCAAACGGCATATTTTACGAGAAATAAAACTGCAATACATTTGTGGAAAATAAATATATAATAGCAGTCTATATTTTTTCTGTTTCTGAAATGTAACTGACTATCTGGTTCATTCCAAAGCGATCCAAAAAGCCAACTAAACGGAATGCCGGGCAACTATATTCTGTCATAATTTTCTTTCATAAGAATTATAAATTCGAAAACTTCTACTACAAAAATACGAAGTTTCTGTTTAGGAACAAAGTAACACGTGAAATTATACGGGTGACTTTTTATTTCTTTTCTGTATACAAACAAAACAGAAGGGGTGAAAGCAATTGGATCCTGCGACAAGCGTGAGGTCACGTGGTCGTTCGCTTCTTCATAACCTCCTCGTCCACAGAGGACTGTTCTGGGATTGGTGTTTGTTGATGAACTTGTTGATCGACAGTTACGACTCCGCACGTTTGCGCTTTTGATTTCTTCAACTTATTTTCTGTGGTAAAAGAATCCATTTTTGCCATTTTCGCGTTTATTCAATTTCCTAAAATATTTTGTTTACCTCGCCATAATGACACTATAAATAAAATACACTAAATCAATTTTAGTATACTTTATTTTATTTCCAAAATTCAAATATAGTATTTTTCGTGTTTGATTTTTTTTTTAACTTTAGATCTTTTAACTACAGTAAAATATATTTGCAACAGGTATGAGTACCCAAAATATATTGCATTTTAAATGGAAAACTTCTAGACATTTTGTAATGATTTTACATAATAGATTCAGAAAGCAAGGAAATAATATTTATTTTAACTATAGGAATTACCATCACTCTAATCAGATAGTCATATCATTATCATATCATATTTAACGTATTATCACAATCAAAATTTTGTATGTTAAAACCTACATACAATAAGAAATTTTGATAAAATAGATGGAAATATTGCTGCAGCATGTACTTTTTGCATGTTATTTGATGAAATCATAATGAAATATCGTAAAACTTGATCTATTCGAAACCTTGATTTGCACAAAAGATTAATTTGAAATAATGTAATCAACAATAGAAGCGTCAAACATGCTTTTGAACATAACCATGAAAATACTAAAGTTGGTAATAAAAATTTATATATATATAAATTTTTAGCTGCAGATACAATCGAAAATAAAGAGACTGAAAGAGTAAGCGATAAATCGGTTAAAGTGGCGATAAAACTAGCGACCTTTGCGATTAAACTCTCTAGCTAAAGTAAAATATATTCTATAAATCTTAATCAAGTTTTGTCTGTTATAACAAAATAAGATTCTTAGTTTCCTTGTAATAAAAGTTTAAGCAATTTAAATAAATATTTTCCAACAAAGTGACTAATTATTTCTTATATAAGAGTTCTTTTTTAGAATTATTTGTTATATTAATAATTAGAATTACTAATTCATTTATTGGTAAGATTTTATATTTGCTTGTAAATCTCTTAATACACATGTTTTAATATGTACCCATATAAATATTAAATAATTGTCTATTTTTTTACAATATTTAAGCATATTATGCATGTTTTATGCATGGTTAAGTTATATAATTCTATAGGCTTTTCTATTTTAAATGTGGAATCTTTTTGCTTATGAGTATCATTTTGAAATAATAATAGAAATAGTAATACCAACAGAAATAGAAAATAATTCTTTCACGACAAATAGTTTCAATTAAGACAAAAAATAGTATTAGTCATTTAGTTATTTTATCCTGCCAATGTATGTGGATTGAATGAATGAAAATTTATGCCTTGAATTCAAATTCTCACAGGCTAACAGGGAAGCAAAATACTGGATATTTAGTTAATAAAATTATATATATATACCGTCAAAACATTTTGAATTTTCTAAGATTTAAAAAATTAAGTGCTGCTATGAGGAAGGCTTTTAATTATTTTCAAATTCTATTTTTCCATCTAAAGTGGAATTGTAAATAGAAGAATCCATTTTTTCTTTTTCAAATTACTAATGAGAATTTTAACAAAAAAATAAATGTAATGAGCCTCTATAATTTTGGTTTCAAAATTTGTAGCAAATATTTGAGATTATTACAACGTAGCCTTTCTTAATTTATAAATTATTTACTCATCAATTTATCAATACTCAATATTTAAATTTAAAAAATATCTGAGGAAAAATAAAATGATGATTTAAAGAATATCCAAGTTATCTTCCAAGTTCTCTTCTTCTCACTTTCGCAATGAAAAGCTTTTTGCATAGCCCTTATTAATTGCACATTCTTTACATTAATACCAGTTATTTATTTATTTATTTATTTTGCTTGTAGTAATGTGAAAAAAATTGTTGTTAAAATCGTTCTTAGAAAATAATAAAAATTAACAAAAAAAAGAGATTTTACTATATAAATACATGATGCATGCATGCAAAAAATACACTTAATAAATACACAAAAATTTACTTAATAAATGAGCATGCATACAAAAATGCACTTAATAAATGAGCAACTATTTTTTATATATATTTTTCATCGTCAACATGCTCATGAAAAATTAATTTTATCAAGAATGTTTAATTTTAAACTAAAGATAGTAAATTGAAAAATACTGTTACTAAACTTTAACTATCTTATAATTAATAATATGTTTACTCGCAAATATATGCAGCTGAGTTTTCCATTATTCGGAATATACAGTATAATCTAGAAAATACTTAAAAATTATTGCAATTATTGATTACTACCGGCATTTATAACCGGAACAAATTATTCTGCATGAGACGGAAAAAATATGAACATCACAAATATATACTGAAAGTTGAACCAGAATTGCAATTATCTATTAAACGAAAAGGAAATATATTCATCAAGGAAACCCAGCATAACCATACGGAAGTTAAAAGTAGAAAGCATGACAAAACTTTCAAAATTCAAGAACGATGGGTGTTTCTATATAGTAAACCAAAAAGCCGATGGTAGTCTATTCAAGCTAATGTTAAAACATCTTCTTTAACCAGATTTTAACGCAAAATCTTACTTAATTCCTTGAAGCTACAAAATCCAAGTTCTTTGAAACCACAAAAGCAGTCCCGAAAATGTCTTCGAAATTAAAAGTATCTATTAAACATCTTTCACCATACTTTTAGTTCCCAAATGTGGAGTGTTGTAACAGAAGAGCTAGCTTAGACATTTAAAAGGCTTACATTGATGTTTCTTTTATTTTCAGATCCAGTTCTCTAATGTAAGTTGGAGTAAAAGGTTATAAATGATTTTGTTAAAAAGGTAATTCCTTTTTTTAAAAATAAGTTTCTTCTAATGGATATACTTGACAGATTAAAGTTCCAAAGCAGATAGAGGAGCATGTATCCAATAGAATTGTGATGCTATTTTTTTTTTATAAACTCCTTTAGGAATGTGAATAACATGTGAAATGTGAATAACAAAAGTAATTTAAACAAGGTTGATTTCCCAATATATGTTAACTAACTGAAAACCAGTGGTGTAGCAAAGGATAAATACCGCTCCGCTACTGTATATTATATATGTTACAGTGAAAACCCGAAATCAGCCAAAATGCGAATTAGCTTGGGAAAACGCGTTCTAACTGGCAGCGCTAGCATGAAACCGTTTTCTTCGTGTTTTGACTGATTTGTTAGACAATATAATTTGCATCTATCCAAAATTATTGTATTAAACAATACTTATTAAAACAGTGTTTAAGGAAAGAACTTAACATTGAAGAAAAAATACTGTACTTGAATATTGTTTAACACAGTACCGTTGCTACAAATTACTTATTTCGACATGGAAAAGTGCTGTGACAGAATCGCAAAGAGAACCATTTTTTCATACAGAAACAATCTTTGTATCTCTTTGAAGAATAATCCTTTTTACAAGAACATCGGACAATCCTTGTCCAATTGCTGTAGTTCCTTTCCTTGCTACTGCTCTCAGCGAAATGTCCTGATTCGGTACTCGTTTTTGAGTCAACAAATTGAGATGTCAAAAACAGTGAATATAATAAGTTTTTGTATCAAACTAGCACCCTGATTATCTGTAGTCTACTGTAGAGATACTTATAAAGTTAATATAAGTAATAACCACATATTTATTGAATAAACACTGAACTAATTAAGTTTATATATCATTCTTACTTCGGATACAGTTAAAAAAATTTTACAGGTCATCTTAATATTTTTTTCAAGTATTACAGCGATGAGATTACGCAAATCAGCTTTTACATTATCAACATCTGGAATGAGAACAATGGCATTACCTCAAATATGAAACTCAGGATATGTTGTATCGAAGATATTTTTCATTCGTTTTTCTTGCTTTATTCAAGTTTTCTTTGGCTTCCTCTCTAATTAGAAAAATGTTGGTCGACTTACTAGCAAGCATGTGCACCACTGATGTGTTTATTCAGGTTCTTGCTCTTCGAAAATTTTCTGAAATTCATCCTTGCCTTCGATATTTTTTACAGCTGATGGCATGGTTGTGGCTGTTATTCCAATTTTTGGTTCGATCGCAAACATAGATTGATATGGTGATTGCTTAATTCATGAATGTAGAGCTCTGTTTTTTCATGAATTGGACAAAATGAAGACCATTGGACCATTTTGTAGTTTGATTATCCTTCATCCATGAAACCAATATATTTTCTACGTCTTGATTGGCATTCTCAACCGAACTCTGTGACTGGCTGTATCGAGATTTCCATGGACAATCTTAATTTCTGGCCAATACGTACATAACTGCTCCATAACGAAATTTACAAACTCTCTTCTCTTATCCGATTGCAGTACACAAGGAACCCTTAATATAAAAACAATATCAAATACTTGAAATGCAACCTCTTTCGTTTCTTTGCTCTAAAGTAGTCGTAGTTACACTTTCTTAAATGTTCCTGGTAAATCATAATGAACCTAAATTCATTATCTGCTTGAGATTTCATATCAACCAAATCCATTTGGCAGCGTCTATTTATTTCTGAGTGAACAATATGTTTGGAAACCAAACCTTTCATTTTTTCATTTTTTTTTCTGTTAACATGTTTTATATATCGATAAAAAAATTGTATCATCTCAGTAGTTATGTTAGCAAATTTTCTTGAATTTTCAATTTTAAGTCTGTCTCTAACCCCATGTCCTATGGCCACATGTGCAAATTCAATAGCATCAAAAATTTCTTCAACTGGTAAATAATATTTTACGGGCTCATTTGAATAACCCACTTTTTTACTCCGCTGATTTCAAGAATGTCAAAACGTTTTAATCTGCGTACGTAATTGAAGTCTTGATAATGGCAGATTTTACTTCTTCAATCTCAGATAAGTGAATATTGCATTTATCAAGTGTAATAGCTTTAGAATTATTCTGTTTTTTTTATGTAAAAAACAGTAATTGTCCAAGAAAATTATTTTTTCCAATTCATTCCAATTATTCAAGTCAATATTGTTCTTCATATTTTCCATTTTTCTTGGAATGTATTATTTTACAACAATTATATAAACCGTACCACTAAGTGAAGAATACAAAACTCAATTATGATATGTACTTTACTTTTTTTCCCTTCAACTATTATCTTCCTCGAATCATCGGCAGAAACACGCCACTTTAAAGGACAGATGTGTTAAGCGTATCTTTCCTTAGTCAGAAAAATGCATTAAATTATAATCCATAACGCAGATTCTACATACCATGTTATTGAATTTCGGTTTCTAAGCATTACTTTCTTTTTAAAGGAGCATTTAAAAATGACTGAGATTTATTTGTTAAAAGAGATTTCAGCTTTTTCTTCTTTGAAGCAGGTAAAGCAACTATCTCTCTTCACGGTAATGAGTTCGTGGGGCATCTGTAGAAAAAGAGAATAGGAGTTTTCTGTAGTTTAAAGTTTTGTCATTTGTCGAATTCTGAGCTTTACGAATTCCAAAATGTGAAGGTGGATTTGAAACCTCAGAAATCATTACATTTGCACATCACAAAAATTTATTCATACTCTTTATAAAATTGCTTAACATTTTGAATCCTGAATGCAGACAAAATCCGATACGGATGTATTTCATATATGGACCAATGAAGACGACTCGTCCATTTTCTGTACTGCTGACTATCACCATGCGTTGCGGAAAGGACAGAATATAATCACTAAATGAGTAATATAGTCCTCATTTGAGTTTCACATGTACCTCTCTTTATTGGCTGTGAAATGAGTAGAATGTCAACGGATATCACCAAGAGGATAGAGGATATTAAGAGAGTAATTTTTCTTCGTTGTTCAGAAGCAACATCTTATTATTGGTTCTAATGGGAGATCCACAACTCCAAACATATCACACCAGGTTTCGAACGCCCGCTTTCGTGTAAAGAATTTTGTATGGTAATTTAAATGCACTTTACTTTACTGCACGATAACACTTCACTGCTTGAAAGGTGGCAAATTCAAGTCCTGCGTTAATTTTGGGTCACCTCTTACATCGCAATGAGATAATACCTACATTTTTGAGGGAAAAAATAGATTTATATTCGAGGTTTTAAAATAAAAGTTATAAAACAAAAATTGTATTTGATTAATGATCCTCAAATAACAATTTCTTTTATGAGAATATGCTATTTCTTATCAAAATGCCATTAATCCACACTTTACAAATGAAGGTAAGAGAATTGTAGAATAATTTGCTACACAAAAGAATAAATGATACCAAAAAGAAAAAGAAAAATGAAAGAAAGAAAATCCAGTCACGGAATTCTTAATTTCTGCCCTAAGAAAAATGCTGATTTTTTTGAAGTTAGAAAAGAAGAACAGTAAAAAAATGCACAAAGAAAAAAAATTAATTGCTCCGGAATAAAAATGTAGTGGGAAAATGCTTCTAGGCTTAGAGATTCAAATTCGTTAGCGATATTTCGTGAGATTTCTTATTCCTTTACTTTTGTCAGTTTCGTCACGTTTCCCATTAACGTTATTTTCTGAAAGAATATGTGTCTGTTAATACCAGACAACTATTCCTTTACTTTCCAATTACTATTAGTTTGTCGAAGCTGTGAAGCATTACAGCCTTCTGGAAAATTTAGATACATCGATGAATGCTCAATATTTGAAGTTTTATTCATCTTTTTCAAATACTGAAAGGTTATGACAAGGAGCCTTGAAGTAAAAGTATACTTCCATAAAAGTATTTAAGTTGTTTAAATTTAAGAAGAATCCTTTAAAAAAAACTTTTTCTATAATAAGGCATAATTTACAAGATTTTAAAATATATTCAAGGATTTGTTTCATTACATTGCTATTTTGAAGAAATAATGTTAATAAGGGAAGAATTTTCTATGAAAAGCAAAACCTTCTGCCCAAATTCAATTATATGAAGAGTGAAAGCATTTACATGTCAGCTTTCCCGGGGAAGTTTTATAGAAATAAGCATCAAAAATTCACAAGTATTTGCAAGCGTTTAAAGGGCTCTATTTTATTTGTTAAATCAAAATAATACATTTAAAGAATCTGTTTTATTAAAAAAATTTTTTATCATTATTTTAAAAAATTTATTTATTTTAATAATTCCATATTTCTGAAATTTAATTACACCATTTTCTTATTATAATTGCTACGGTACCCTTGAATCCCTTTTTTTTTCAAAAGTTCTCTGAAAGAAGCTGCAATTTCTATAGAAAAAAAGTAATTAAACGCATAAATTTATTCATATTTTTTTTAAAAAATACTTTATTGAAATGAAAAGAAAAGATTACGATTTTTAAGGGCTCGTAATCTTTTTGTCGTTGAACTTGTCGTTCATGAACTGAGAGGAAAATCGGTTAAACAATTTCCTATATATTAACCAAAAATAAGTTATTTTTTTAAAAAAAGGTTTAAGAACTTTATTTTTTATACTATTCCTTTGCTATATATGCATGAGAGAATTGTTAAGAAAAAAAATAGTTTAAAAATATCGTGCTGATAGAAAGCAAAAATCCTTCCATGTGCTTTAGACGTGGTCTCGGATCTAATATATTTTCCCTCTTGACATTTTAAACACTGTTATTTCTTAGAGGAAATGCAACCGACAAGGATTTAAAGAAACTTCTAACTTTGTTTTTGTAATTCAGAATGGATTTCTTTGTATTATTTTTAACATCGATTGATTCAGTTTTTTTTAAACTTAAACTATGCATTTATGTCAATAATGATTATTTTCCTTAAGGAATTGAACCAAAATATAAACTCAAATATATAATAAAAACTTTTTTCGACTTTAAAGAAAGTGGAATTTTTTAATATTATTCAATTAAAATCTTCCTTAATTTAAATATCTTGCTAGTGTAGGTATTGTACATAGAATGTGTGGCTGGGATTACAGCTATTCCACATCAAAATGAGGGCTAGCCCCGCTGTGGACATTTAGTACAGATATTAATCTTACCATAGCAACGTTATGGCCAAGGATAAAGCACAAACACCTGTAAAGTTTAAATGCTTGTTTGTGTTTTTCGTCCCTTGTTTAGTACTAAATGAACAAATTGTAATCAACAATAACATCAAGTTTTCCAAAAGCCTAAATAAAAATTCTATATTTTAGCAATTAGGGATGCGAAAAGATTACATGTAAGAAAAGGAAAATAATGAGAGATGCACTATATTCCATAAACAAATTGTGTAAACAAGTGTATAAACAGAAAGTGTTTGCTGGCTTTTTTACTTCCAATATTGCTATTCATAAAATGTTATAAGTAAGGTTTTAAATCCTTAAAATCGTAATTATCTTAGTATTTCAGTATAATTTTCATAACTACTAAAAGTTTGGAATATGTGTGTCAACACATTTGCTTTTATAAAAATTACTGTAGAAAATGAAACAAAATTGGATGCAGAAATTAACACAAAAACACGAGAAATACATAAATATAACTATCAATATTGAAAGGTACCAAAAGCCATTAAAAAAAAACGGTATCATCTGAGACCTTGGAAATACATGGAAATTACCTTCCTGTCGAAATTACCTCGTATTCTGTCCGCTAGAGACCGAGGGATTTTGGGGGTAGGCATATATTTTTAGAACTCTCAAAGGATGTCCTAGAAAAGTTTGCTTAACAGTTTCCAGGAAAACGGGTTTCCCTTTTGTATTTCTACCCCTTAAGAAAACTGACTGTCATTGTGATTTCCAGGGAGTAGGGATTTTTTTATCTTTGAATGAGAAATTCGGTCGCTTCAGTTTCCTCACGTCTCTGAACTACAGTAATCTTAGAAATGCGAGGTTTCCAGAGTGCATCAAATTTTTTCCCTCCCATAATTTTACTACCGCAGTTTAAAAACCTAAAATTTGGTTTGTTTTATAATAAAAAGAAATTAAGAGAATAATTAAAACACAGAAAATTCACTGACGATCAATATAATGCCCTTATTTAATTCATAGTTTGGCGTAATCTTTTTCAAAAATAGCATTTAGAATATTGAACTTTCCTTAAATAAAACGCATATTTATTGGCTTAGGCTTCCTAAACAAAAGGTGAATCATCTTCAGATAAAATATTTTCGAACATTCCGAAATATTTCGAACACAGTTCTGTAATGTACTTAGTTGGAAGAACTTATTTTTTCTCAAACGGTGATAGTGTCTGGGTAATTTAATTGATGATGCTAATTACAGAAGAAGATTTTAATTTTTAAATTTTGATGTTTAATTATTGTAGGCAAGGCTTTCCTAAAATGAATCAGCTTTCTATCGAGATCTTTTACAATAATTTCACAGTTCTATAAAGACCTCAATTAGAAGAAACCTCCTTTTCTGAGCCGATGTTAATGTTTGGGTATTCTGTTGCTGATGCTAATTACTATTAGAAGATATTAGCCTCATAGCTTGAAGTTAATTATTTCGTTGCTAACTGCTGTAGCAATTCTTCATTCTCTCTTACTTTAAATCCAATTTCATTTAAGAAATAAAACATGGCATCCAATGTAACACTATTGCTCCCAGAAAAATTCCCGCTGAGGAACACTGGGAACCGTTCTTGTTTTATGGTACATCAACAGACCAGAAGGGTATTCAGTTTTTATTTCTTTTTGTTTCACGTTGGCACAATCTTATCACTATAGCTGACAATTGTATACCGAGTTAGTATTTTCCGTTTCTTGACAAGTTTTGCATAAACTCTGAAACACGTAAATACTGCAACAAGAAATGTGTGACATATTAATACAAAACATTTCGTATAAATGCATTTCAATGAGAACAGTTCACATCAAATTGTCTCAAAAATTTGCACATATTTATTGTTTACTGAATAATCACTCTGATTTATGATCATTCAGTGAATGAAATAACCAATAATACTGCTGTTAATAATCGTTTCCTATTCAAGAAAATAATGAATTTTTTATCAGTTATATTAGATTTTGAGCATATATTTTTTAATATCGACAGCTCTGGAAAGTCTGTTTTGTATAAGATTTTTTAATATTATATATAAATTTCTAACATGGTAAAAAAGAAATAGTTTATTTGTAATATCATGTTTATTAATTTTTTTTAAAAATTTGGAATGATATCCGAGCAGTGAATTCTAATAAAGTTAAATACATAAATAATCTATATTTTTGACATATAATTTTTCCACATATATTTGATCTCTATCCAAAACGGATGTTTGATTATTGTTGATTTGCTAGTAGATCAATCGTTAAAATGGGGAATCCAATTGTAAACGAAAAAAATGTGTATAACTTTTAACTTTCTATTTTCTTAATCATTGAAATCCAAGTTGTGTGCTCATTTTCAACAAGGTATAGAATATATATTCTTGTTTTAACCAAAAAATAACAAAAAAAACCTTATGTTTATGAAAAAGCTGATTCAATAATTATTCGGAACATTATTCAACAAATCTTAAGGGGTAAGTATACATGACAAATTTTACAGCAGACCATGAAGTCGGAACCGCAAAGATGAATCATTGCAGCGGTTCTTCATCATAGAAGTAAAAAGAGCGAACTCCTCGAATAAATTGAACAACAGAAATTTTAATAAAGTAAAAATTTATAATGGCACAGCATGGCTGTATAAATAACACAATTGTCTGTTATGTATATTAAGCAAAGTCAAACGTAGTATAAACAATTATTTTTTAGAAGACTTATCCCTAAGACTCCTAAGATCATTCTAATTAAGTTACATGAGAATGCTGGAACTCCCAAGTTCTTCATACAAATATAAGAAAAGACCCCCCTCAAAAATCACAATGGCTGTTCGTGTTCGTAAGGGATTGTTATTATCCCGCTTATTTGATATCCATTAAGCAAATGTATTTCCGGATATCCTTTGAGAATGATCTGTCGGAAATCATTCCTGTTCCCCAAACCCACTTGAGCAAACGATTGTACAGAAAAAAGCATGGATCTCTAGTATTCAATAAATAACACTTAATGGAAGAGGAGGGTATTTCACAATGATATGTAAACGTCTCGGATGAATGCTATAGGGATTTTTCCCCTCAACTGTTGTCAGGGGCTTTTTAATTTTCAGAGCTTTCAGCGATGAAATTACTCAACAATATTATTATCCGAAGTTCTTCATACTTAAATTTGTGTTCCATTAATCCTCTGATGCGTATTTTACTCGATTATATCCATTTCTTTTCTTCATTTAATTGGAAATGTCATTTTGTTAGGACCTTTCATTTCCGGTTTTCGACTTACCGTATTTTGCTTCATGTATATGATTAACAGGATTAAATTCTTGAATTAATGAAAACCAAACATTATCTTCGAAATGAAAATGCGACCATGCTTAGCAAATAATTTATTACTAGTCATTTATATAGAAAGATAAATTTAATATATTTATTATAATGAATATTTAAGTATTAGATGCTAAATAAACATTTTTTTTATTTTTGATTTTCTATATTCGTTTCTGCTTATTTAATAATGGTAAAAAAAAGCGTCATATATGATGATTTATGAGTAAAATTTATAATTCCAACAAGAAAATCAAAAAAAAATATTTTAAATTGTAAAATCTATTTTTAATGTTTCATATATCTGAATTCATTATTTACTACCGATTAAGTCAATACTTTAAAAATTAAATGTCTGTCATATTTTTTAAAAAAAGTTTTAAAGTTTAGTTAGTTTGGAAAAAAAATCAAATTTAGTAACATTTTCTTACTCATTTGATGCAAAGCTATATCTGCCTTCCTTGATATCTTTTAAATTCTCCAAGTCTCGATGAAAACCTCGGTTTTACCTATTTATAATATTAATGGTACTGTTTAAACGTTAACCTTGTGCAAAATACTATCAATGAATTGAGCCAAACTTAATTTCTAAATGTAAAACAAGGCGATAATAAATTTATAACACATTGAGATACACATCAGTTATCACAAACGGAAATTTTCCATTTACAGATTTATTTTATCTTAAAGCATTTGTTCGTTTTATTTCACCAAATTTTTAAAAATAACCCTGCTTATCGAAGTTTTACAAGTTGGCGATGCAGCCCTTATGTTATTATACTCTTTTCTCTTTCTTCAACCATAACTTTTTTTTCCTGATAAAGAAAGTATATTGTTAAGAAATTTCCGTGGGTTCGTTTGGATAGTGGAATTTATATAGTGTGGAGAACGCTCAATCAGCAGGCGGCAGTAGAATAAAAAAACAACGACGTTTATTACATTACCGCGAGACGTGCAAACAGCAGCACACAACAAAACTCTACTGCAGACAGTAGCGCACAGCTTAGTTCAGCACTAGCTTAACTCCGTCGCTGCTCTGCTAATCCCTGGAAGGCCAGTTCTTCACCGTCAATTCCGTCTACTCTTCTCTGTCGCTCTCGACTACTCCGCTCTGTCGATTCCGACTGCAACTCCTCTTCTTCGACCACTCTGACTACTGACTACACTGTCTGGCAGCATGCCCCTTTTATAGGTCTCAGGAGGCGGGGCTAGAAGCCTCTCAACCAATCAGGAACGTACGAGGAGTATCTCGGTTCCTACTGGACGGATCGGGAAAATTCTCGATGTTTCGGGTATAATCTATTTTGGCGCCAAAATCGCCAAATTCGTCACCAAGTCGCCAAATGGTCGACAAGTTTGTCTCCAAGCTCTGGGACATCCGACGCGACACCCGGACTCCGCCCAATACCGATGACTTTAAAACAGTCTTTCTGATGATGGAACAAACTACGCTGGGAAGCCGAATTGCAGTTTTGTAACAATATTATTGTGCCTACACTAGGAGAAACTACATTTGAATTTTTCTCTTTTAATTATTATTTTTGAAGGGAAAAAGAAAGGCAGTCTTAAAATATTCTATATTTTTCTGATTGCTTACAAAATATGACATCTCATATATCCTATTAAGTATTTCTAAGCAGAAAACTCTACCAGAATACTTTCCTTCACAAATAACTCCCATAAAATTAAACGCTAATGAAGACATAGAAATTATAATCCAAAACTGAAATAAAAGGAAATTCAGTTTATTTTTGCCGCTATTATGCGAAAAAAAGTTTTATAAATAAAGCCAAATTATCTTCTTATTTGACTACAATTATTCATCAATTTATACAAGTATTCTTTGAAATTTGAAAATGCCAAAGGAACATGTGAAGTTATTATGGTACACAGTTGAGAAACGAAATTTCATTTTTTGAAAACAGAATTAAAAATTAATGTAGCATAAACAACGTATATAATTAGAATTTCAATGCATGCTGTAAATCAGTAAACATTATTTAACATTGATGTAAAACTAAATAAAGCTATAACTTCAAGATGTTTTTTTTTCTTCAATAAGTTGGAAAATATTAAGTAAATAAGACATAATTGAAACATAATGCAGTCTTAATTTATTACAAAAATACTTTTAATTTTGGAATTGTTAATTTGTAGATTTTTATGCAAAAAGAGTTAAATATTGTTATATAAAAATTAGTTAACTTAGTAATTAAATTATGCTTTTAAATAACAAGTGAAAGAGATTTTTAAAAAACTAAAGAAAATTCGAATATTTAAGTTCGAAATATTGTAATATGATAATTTTTTATCCTTAGTTCGTTAATCTTTTTTACTTCTAAAATTTAATCCATGTTTATATCGTTGAAATAATTTGCAAATACAAAAAAAAATGTAGTTTAATATAATTAACTTGCGAGAGATAAATGCATTAAAAAAAACATTGAAAAGTATTCTTGTTAGGAATATTTAAAATGTTTTCAATAAGTTATTAAAAGCAGAGAAAAATATTGTACTGAAATAAATCTGGTGTCATCAAAAAAAGTTACTTTTCATTTTAAATATGGTGTGGTTTTTTTTAAAAATATTATATTAGTGGAAGTCATTGAAAAATGTCTTTAAAATTTTATTTAAAACTTAAATTTTGAAAAAACTTCCGTTAGTTAGAATGTATTCCTCAGTTCTTAAATAAGCTAAAATTGGTACTTCTGCGTTGTAGACCATTAAGGATGATTTTTTTAACATTCATGCTGTAATTAACATATAATATGCCAGTCTATAGGAATTATTAGACTAAAAGCAGTTTTTATAAGGATAACGAATAATGGTAGAGTACATATCAGAATAAATGCTTACACATAACGTTTATAAATTGATATCATATCTAGTAACGTGCAAAATATAGATTAGAAAGTAAAATTTGGAACACGGTACATTAAGATTTAGTTCATTTTTCCAAAGCTTCTACTGAAATTTAAATCAGTGGGGCAATATTCAATTAGTTTTAAAATTGGTAAAGTAGCATTGAAGTTATATATTATTTCGTGGGACGTATATGAATGACCAGTTAGTTTTCTGAGGAAAAAAGACCGTGTTAAATAAAATATTGACAAATGAAGAAGATTGAAAACATTTGCATTTTAATTCAATCTATTTAAATATATGATAATTGTCTAAAATTTAACAACTGCACATAAATATTATGCTTATTGTTATAAAAAGAAAATTGAGATTTCTGACACTAAATATCAGCTTTATTACTTAATGGATAAATTGATGAATTTTGCATATACTGAATATCTATAATTTGCTTGTTGGGAAATCAAAAGTTGTTATAGAAATTATTATAAAAAATCTTGTAATATTGTATTATTTGTTGATTAACTGTTTGTTTTTTCCACAGATTAAACTAAATGTAAATTTAAAATGAAATTCAAGATTTTGGAAAGGAATTGCACAAGTTTTATATATTTCTCAAAATTTTCTGGAATATTTCCATAAAATTATTTTGTTTTTCATTTAAGAGCATTTTTTCTAACCAAAAACATTATCTTCTAAATATATTCTTAGAATCCAAATTACCTTTCAGATATAAGATATGTAATGTGTAATTTATTGTATTGTTTTCGAAATATCAGCACTGATTGTCACACATTTCTACACGCATTCTGAATCTCATAAAATTGAGATTTTACCTGTTTTTATCATATAAATAATGGGAATAAATTCTAATGGGTCTGATTCACAATGAAATGCAAATAGGATGTCTTACACCTCATTTTCCTTATCTAAAATCTTTTAAAAGATTCAGAATACGAAGAAAGCATAATCATTCGAACAATACCTTTAAATTACCTCATTATGCATAAACCAACTGCATTCAATTCTTTTCAAGCATTTTACAAATTCCAGAACTGAAAATGTCCCCGAATGGTTAGACAGTTGAATAAATGGAAGTCTCCGGACACGTCGTTTCGATAGCAACATCATTTCCTATTTACACGACTATTGTTTATGAGAAAATTCTGCATAAATTAGGTTTTACGCTCTTCGATTGTGGTGTGTGGCTTACTTCTGTAAAAGGTAAATCATTAGCATATTCAAGTGTGATATAAGCTTAAAAAGGCTGAAATTCTAAGTCTTCATTTTTTTATCACTTCTATGAAAGCATCCAAATTTATATTTATTTAAATTTACAATTATTTTCTTCTATATTATTGAATCGACTTTGTTAATAAATCAGAATGTGTAAAATAAATATTCAGACAAAGTATATAATCACCAGTTGCTTAAATATCACAGTTAAAAGTACATTGCTCTAGATTATAAAGAATATTTTCCACTTTCGTATCCTATTTTCAACTAGAGGCAAGAAAATTAATTTATGTTTATCTTGAAAAGTAATCTAGATTTTACTTATAAATGTTCTTGAATCTCAATACTTCACCATGAATATAAATTATTGTTTAAATTCGTCCAATTCCTCAAAAATATTATTGAAGATAAAAAAATTGCAGAGGACGTGCATTATATTACGGTAAAACACTGAAATATTCTTTAAAATACATATTTAATCAAGTTTATTTTTCTAAACACTCCAGAGAGTTAAAAGGAAACTTAAGATTCAGGATTTATTTTTTTATGAAATGACATGAATTATTTTAAAACGTGAATTTTGGCATGATAATACGAAGACACTTCTCTTTTTGCTTTCTGATATAACAAAAGAAATTATTAAATTCATAAAAATATTTAAACCTAAATTTTTATGATGAAGCATCCCATTTCATATTTCTCTAAAATAAAAGTAGTCTGTATCTGACCTGTCAGTGAGAAATATATCTCATAAATAGATAAATTTAGACGAAATAAACTTAGTATATCATTGAGTCGCAACTTAAAATTATACATAAATAAAGTATGTATAATTTTATACATTATAAAAATTATACATGAAAATATCTTTAGGAAATCTATTATACATTAAATATGCCTTTGGGAAATATATTTGAAAGAAGTCACATACAAGATAACTCGAAAACACAACGAGCTCAGACGACATTTGACATTTTACATCATCACTATTATCTTCTATTTGAATGAAATTTTGTTCAGAATTCATGTAAGTCAGCCATCTAACTCTCCGACCCGCCACGAAGGCACACGGATTTAAACCATAAAAACTGAATGACCGGACCGCCGCAACAGCAACATTGGCAGGAACTGTGGTTGAGTCCTAAGGGCCATCACCGGCGACTTTACAGCCCTCCCCGAAGGAAGTACGTCCCGTCCTCAATGGAAGGAGTCAGATCCCCACCTATTAGTGTACCCTCCAAGGTGGCGAGATCCAACCACCATGCCGGAAGCATCTCATCCTCATTTCGAGGTGCCCCCGGGGGGTAGAATTCATGTAATGATTTAATGTTGGTTGTTCAAGCTTAGAATGTGATAAATACGTAAGATATTATAAATAAGGTGTATAAGGTGTTTGACTAATTGTCTCCACTTGCAAGATGTACGACAAGTTTCCGGGCCAGTCTGTCTAAGCGGTCAAAACTGAATATTTATTTTATTTTACTACTCAATGATGCTACGCACAAAACACGTCATTCAGTGGAGTTTATAAAAAGTAAAGTGTATAACACTATCCCCGATTATATCTTAGAATTATAAAATCTTCTTTTCTTTGATAACTTTCCTTTTTCTAAATCTTTCGAATATAAACCCAACTTTACTTTGGACACGATACCTGCCCTTATCTCATACATTGTGTATAGATCTTACATTTTCATAATAGTTTAGAACTATAAGATAACATAGAAAGCTACAAGGATTTCTGAAAGATTGACTTTTCATAAGAAATTATATTTTATTGAGAAAGAGTTACGGATATTGCACCAGTGTGCATACTAAGGAACAAACGCCTACTTTGAAAGTTGTCACATGCAAACATTGTTATATTTCTACTAATGATAAATCTAATTTTCTACTACTAATATTTATAATAATGTCGATATATATATAGATGATTAATTGCAGGAAGGAGAAAGAACATTTAATATTAGAAAAGTAAAAATTTAATTATCCGTTACAGAAACATTTATTATATTTAATTATTCATTAAATATGGAGTATGTAAAAGATGTGGTACATGTAAAATGTCCTTCTTGATTTTGTATTTTTTTAACCTCCAAAATTTGTCCATACATACCTAAAAATGACTTACCTAAATTCTATTTACAATAGACAGAAATGATAATTTCCTTATTCCTCACTGTTTTACATTTTTTACGGTCGCAGTGAATTTCAAAGAAACAGTACGTAAAGAAATAGAGGAAAAGAGACAGATATAGAGAAATTCTCCTCAAATTTAAAAGTTCCAAAATTTAAGACTTGTTTGTGATTAAAAAAATACAAAGTAAGTATTCTGCTATTTCACATTACCGTAATAATAATTTATATTTTATAGTTTTACTTTATATGTTTAACGTTTTATAGTTTGATTCACTTCTCTAGAATGAGCACGGTTTTATTTTTTCCATGTGAAATCAGTTCTAAGATTTAAACTAAGTCCATGGAAAAAGAATTATAGGGAAGTTATGTATTCGAACTTTTTATACAGATGAATTTTTTATTCTCATAAAACGTTGGTGAATAGTTTTTAGAAAAACTCAAAAATATCACTTTCAGAAAATTTTTAGTATTCTTTTTCTTCCAAATATTCGAATGCATTGTTTTATTTACAATAGTTTTTCGTATTAGATGAGGCGATATTAAGTTCCCAACCAATTCTTTGTCAATACTTTGGTAATTTGTGATGAGCGAGGATAGAACTTGGGACCTTGTGGTTCTCAGCCCAGTAACATGACCACGATGACCAATTGCTCGGGTAGCGTAGCTGTTAAAATGCTTATAAGCTATTTACTACAATACAATTCTTTAAGCATTTAATATTTCTTTGAAGAAAATTTATCAGTGTTGGATTTTTATAATTAAAACTATAATAATTCTTCTTGAAAATGGCGTATTCCATATTCATTAGTTAGTTACCCCTTGAAGCTACCGCAAGGACCTGTTGTTATCAAGCCTTCTGTCATATTCACTGGCTTGTGTAATTTCTCAATTATTTGGATTATAATAACGATATAGAAAGACTGGCTCATCACTCAAATGTAATTTACGTTATTTGATCAATTTTTCTAAATTATAATATCTTCCTTGAGTTTGTACACTAGAAGCCACAAAACGAGAAGCTTAAATTATAAAATATCAGTGAGGACGGATTAAATCTACCATTTAAATCTAATAGTATGAAAGATTTATATAATCAGGAAATTAAAATTAAATTTATAGGCCACAAATTTAGAGATTTATTTCCCTAAAGTTAAATAAAATTGCAGGAAAATATTTCCATATCAACTTAATCCACAATCAACTTAAAAGCTATTTCCTTTCAAAAGAATATACGCATTCTATCGTTTGTGCTAGAAAATAAATTGATTCTGAAATGAGATATTAGTCTTTAAAAGAGACGAATAGCAGCCTATTAGTCACAGAATTGCTGGCAGAGTCTCTTTATGAAATTTTCAATGCATCATTAGTCATCATGCCTTGTTAAAGGTTCGTTGGTTGATGGAGTTTATTAGTGCAAGAACCATTTTTGATTAAACTGCACCAAACCTACGTATATAATAGGTTAGATTTAGGGGTTTTATAATAGGTTAGATTTAATCCTATTATAAAAGTTTAAAAATTTCATTCTACATTGCATTATTTTCCTGAACTTGTCAATCTATAAAATCTACAAAAAGTAATAGCATGGTAAAACAGAATCTAAGAGTAATTTAAGAATCAAATCGAAAAGTAAAAGCCAATCATTTTTAAAAAGGTAAAAAGGAGGGGATGGGGAACTTTATGAAGAATATCTTTTAATTTGATTTGAGGAGAGTGAAAGCAGCGAATTCATTCATTGTTAAATTGTGGACATTCTATTAAAATGAGAAGAACCGTCATAGGACACTGACATACTGTACATCGGGGTGCGGGTTCCAGCAACAGCAAATGTTTATATTTGAGCCGTGTGTGGTCAACTCTTAATCTGGTAAGAATGGTAACAAATTTTCTACTAGGCAAACAAGGACAACAATCGATTAGATGTTTTAATGTTTTAAGTTTATTTGTCTCTGTAAGATCCCACTGGAGTTGCCATGCCTTGTTAAAGAGAAGATAAATGCTCTAATATTTTCCTTATGAATAGACAATACTTTCAAGAAAGCATTTAGTCTTGTTAAAAAGAAGACAAATGCTTTCTTGAAAGTATTGTCTATTCATAAGGAAAATATTAGAGCATTTCACATCAAAAAATGCATTATCAGGAATGTCATGGAGATGTATGAAAACATTCTTCACGACTGTCAGGATATTAATTTCATATAAATATATGAGGAAATGTTTTAGTAGGAAAAACAATTTGAGTATTGAGAAAGTGAATTCAATGAAGGGAACAAATTTTTTAAAGTGAGAAACTACGTATCTAGAATCAGTTTTCTTTTTTTATCTGAAACATTTATTAATTATATCTTCAGATATTTATACATTATTGTTTATTATTTACAGTTTTATATACATCATAACAAAGATACTGATTATTATAAAAAAATAAAATTGCTTATAAATATCATCATATTGCATTTAAACATATATGATAAAAAGATTTATTTGGTAAATATGATTTATGTTCAACATAACTTATTATCTTTATTTAATGAACGCACAATTTAGATTCCATTCTTTAAATAATGCCATTTATTTATCTACAATTATTTGTGCCGGCCGAAGACTTCGTACTGTATTTAAAAATTTCAAAATCTTTAAAGTAGGGGAGATTAAAGTCAAATTTCAGTAAATGTTAAAAATTTTGATACAAATACGATAGAGAAAAGTAACAGTTTAGGATATGATTATAATTAAATACTTAGACTAACAGTTCCTCTAATCGAATTCAATAAAAAGTTTTAAAAAATAATAATGAAAGTTTAACTTATTAACCCGGCAGGAGGCGCGCAGTGAAACGCAACACGAGGACGCGCATGGGGTGTCAGCACACCCCAGCCATAATAAAGGGCATAAGACGAAAGAAATCAATGGAATTCTATAAATTAATGAATTTTATAGTAATTATAGCCTTTTTCTTTAAAAAAGAATAACTGAAAAAGTTTTTCATGGAAAAAAATAATACACTAACCTTGTTTTTTTATCTTGTTAAAGGGACTTTTAATGATATCAACTGTAAAGATTTTTTTTCTTTTTTGCTTATAATTTTCACTATAATCGAAACTTACGCATTATTGTGTATAAAAAAAAAGTGATATTTATTAAATTTTCAAACGTATTAGGGTGTACATGGATCAGAAACATTAGATTGTTTGCAGTTTGTACATACCGCTTCAATTACTGAATGTTCTCAACATATATTTTTTTCACACTTCAAACAAGTAGTTTTTGATTTCTTGTCCTTTTCTCTTGGACACAAGTAGCATCTACGGTAGCTTAATTTTTGCTTTTTTGTGTGTTGGTTCATCCAGAAACTCTTGTTGTTTTTGCCTTGATTTCATATGAGGTTCTAAAAGTGAAAACGCTTAATCCTTCAAGAAATGCCTCCTGTTTCTGAATTTTTCAGGTAGGGTTTTGGTCGATAACAGCAAGATCCTTAATTTATTCCCATAATGTTTAGAAGTGAAAAGAATATCACCATAGGCCACCGGTTAGATATTATAGCAACAGAGTAAGATCCTCCCATTTCATCGACAACATCTACTGCTCCTTTCGTCATGTTATAGAATGTTATTACCTCCTGTTTTTTTTAAATCTCCTGTACTTTCGTCAATGTGATTATCATTATGCATGGTTGACAGAAGATTTACACAATTGTTCTTTCTCGTCATGTAAGAAAGAATCATTATATTCTTTTGAAACACGAAGAGAGTTGTATGTGCTTCTCTATTTTTATGCGAGGCAAATTCAGGTGGGATAACTTTTTTATTCTTACATATTGTTCCAACAATAGAAATTTTTTGTTTTTGTAAAAATTCGGCTAATTCATAACTGATATACCAATTATCTGTGGTGACATTTCTTCCAGAATTGTATAATGGAGCTAGCAAGCGTTTAGCTATTTCACAGGAACTGTTATCTGTCTTGTAAGGGCCATCTGGCTGCTTACCTGCATATATTTCCATGTTGTACGTGTAAAATGTCCTAGAATCGACCAAAGCAAATATCTTCAAACCATATCTTGCTGGTGTCTTTGCCATATACTGTCGAAAGGAGCATCTGCCTCGAAATGACTCTAGTTTTTCATCTGATGCTACGTATTCATCTACATGATATGACTTCTAACAGTTCCTGATAAAAAGTTCAAACAAGTTTCTTACTGGAGCTAATTTATCAACCCTTCGTCTGTCATTCTTAGTTTTGATAACATCAAATCACAAGACACGAAGTATGAAAAGAAATCGCTTATAGTTCATAGTTTTACGGAAAATATCTAATCCTGTGCTATCTGTCGCCCATAAGTCTCTAACATTCACATGAGAAGATTTGTGCAATCCAGCTATATATAATAGTCCTACAAAAGCTCAAAATTCTTCTTTTGCTAAAGGTTTTGCATCTCTTTCTCTTTTGAAATTACCAGAAATACTTTCTACTTAAGTTTTAGCGCATTTCACAATCATTTGTATTATTGAATCCTCAAATATTAGTCTCCAAGCATAGATTGGCGAAGTAACATGTTTAGAAAATTGTGTATTGCCAGGCAGTTGTTTGATTATATTTTGTACAGGTATGCGTTTCTGATTTCTGAAAGCTTCTTTCTGCCACTTTGTAGTTTTATCTTTTCCGACAAAAAAGCTAGTTTGTTCTCAAACTTCATCATCTGAAGATCTGCGTTCTTCCTCCGATTCAGACTGGTGTTCGCTGAAAACGTCTACATTATCTGAATCCTCTGTTTCTTCTTCATCTGAGGAAACCTCTTCTAATAACTTCTGAAGACTTTCCATTTCTTCGTCATAAGTCAAGGAGGAAACAACTGCAGGAATCCATGCTATCACACTCAAAAATTCTAACACGACCGCGCGCACGGGGTGTCAGCACACCCCAGTTCGATCTAACAGTCTAAAAATAGTTCCCAATTTGATGTTTACATAAACTATCTGTGGAATGTGACCTTGGAAACAGGTACTGATAGACCCAACCACTTCGGTTCATGGGGAGGGAAGATAGAAAAATATTTTCAGGCGTGGGGTGTCAAAACACCCCGCGCGCGTCCTGCCGGGTTAATTAAATATCTTAAAACCAAACCATTCAAATAGATCGTATGTTGAAAGTAATTTTTCTCATTTTTACTCTTTCAACTGTTTTAATAGCTATAGAAACATAAAAAAAGCAAAAATAAAAATAGTTATCTTTTTTACTAGCGTTGTTCTAACATTGAAAAAACCTTTTTTTTCTCTGAATAAAAAGTATGAGCAACTTTTCTCTTATCTCCGAGATTTTCTTAGGAAAACTATTAAACAACAATTTCGGTTTTTAACTGTTTTATGCAATTTTTTTATCTATTGTGTCCAAAAATATATGAATTTATATTGAAAATTAAAATATAACATGAGGAATTTTCAGCATGAATGTTATGAAATGAATGTCTATGAATGAATGCTATGAAAAAGTTTTAAGAAAAATCAAATAAGCAAAAGAACTTTGAAAATGGCTTATCAAATTTTATATAAATATTTCAAGGAATTATTTAGGTATTTCGATTGTTATTTTGAAAGATAAATCACGAAGATTATACGTGTTAATTGAAATTAGAAAAAAAAAATTGAAAGAAAGTAGATTCGTTTTTTTTAAATAACTTGAGAAGCTTTTATTGCATATAGAATTTTTGCCTACTAATAATAATGTTTTAAAAAGGTCACGAATTTTTAAGAATTATAACATAACTATTTAAATAAAGGAATGATTACAACGTTAACTCCAGATAAAAAAATATCAATATTAATTAATATCTATCCATTTTTGATCTAAAAAATCTTCATTCTAATCTGCTTTGCAACAACATTATTTAGAAATGATTGTTAATAATTACGGATTTTTCATTTATTTAAAAAAATTCTGGCTTCTGTAGCATTTTATCAATTTTTTGTTTAATAATACATCTTTCAGTATATAAAATCTACATCAATACACACTAAACTCAAATATAATTATTAATCTGGCTTTTCAGACTATTATTCAATACGATGCTTTAGAATTGATACTTGATACTCAGTCTTTAGCTATTGTTCATACACCAATATGAGTTTTAACTCAAATTTCTTTTGGACTCGCACATAACACTAATTACAAAAATAAATATATTTTTTATAAGTAAAACTTTGCTTTCACTAATCGTGATTTCATTCTGCACCTTATTTAGCAATTTTTAACTTATTATTGTTGAGCTTCACATACAAAAAACAATGAAATGATGACATTTTTTTATTTTTGATGAGTGATTTTCTAGAATGAGTGGATAAAAAACATATATTAAATAATCGTGCTCGTTTACGGATTTTAATTGCGATGCCTTTAAGAAAATTAAAACAAGTCCCTGAACAATTCCGAAATTTTTCGATGTTTTTAATTAGCTCGCTACGTTTAATGATAAAATACATTATAACAAAATGCCAATGGATATTTAGTTTAGTTTAGTTATATTAACGTCCCGTTTGAAGCAACATCAGGGCTATTTTGGGATGAACCTTGTAATTTTGAACCGCGGCCAGATGACGAGGACGACACCTGAGCTGGCACCCACCTCTCCACATCACACCAGCGAGAGGACGTTTGGTCAGGACTGATTTAACGTGCAACAGACACCCTTACACGAAGGTTCTTCGGTGGAATCGGGTCTTGAACCTGAAACCCTTTGGTTCCAAAGCCAAGACCTTACCACCAGGCCACCGCGGCCCAAAATGCCAATGGAATATTTAATTAACGTCTGACCCTCTTACTAATTATAAAGCTTATAAATTTTGAAGCAAAAACTATATTCTAAAATATAAATTCTTCTTAACAACTGTTCAAAAATGTTCCTTCATTTCGAAATTAAAACCTATAAACCAATGAATAGAGCCGAAAACTAGCAATAAAAAAACTGTCATTTCCGCAGTGACCATCTTTACGCCATTCACAGAACAAAGAAATAGCCGATGGAACAGTCTTTCGTACCATCATAAGGAATTGAACATCTTTCAGGATCTTCTCTCAATCCATGGAGCTCTCATATCGGACGCTTTGGACCGTAAACAAATCTCCCAGAACACACTATTTTCTGAAAGATGATCGGTGACGCGAATTATTACTGGTGGTGCTATCACACTCTTGCATTCCAGGTGACCTTCTTATACTGAATAGAAGAATGAATGTTAAAATTATGACTACCGGTGTCTTCGGAAATAAGAATAACTCGATTTTCATGGAATTCGTTTTTTTTTTTGTTGTTTAAATTCCGTTCTTGTAGTTTTGGAAAAACTGATTAGGTAATTTTTTAAAAAATGGTTCGATGAATATCCAGATATTTTTAAAAGATTTATTTGAAGAATAATGATTTTTTTTCTTTTGTGATTTAAAATATATGAATTAAAGTCTTGACAATTAAATTCATTTATGATGTTCATTTCCTTTATTCATTATACTCCTATAAAACCATATTACATTAGGGATGGATATTTTTAATTTATATTTTAGGTATTGTAGAATATCTTGAGAAATAATTAAAAATAATTCAAACAAAAAAAATATTTGTTTAATTTTAATTGATGCATTTTTTCTGAAGAAGATTTTATGGAAATTTGGAAACCGAGAAAATAATTCCTGACTTTAATAGAAGCATTAAATCTTAATTTTTTTTTTACTATAAGAATAAGAAAATTGAACAAAAAGAAAAACTGATATATTTGTTAAAAACTTATTTTTCAACATAATTGTCTTCTATAATTCGATTTATAGGAAAATATTCAATTAAGCGCTTTTTTTCACTTTAACCCGTAAAATGTAATGCGGTTTTTTTTTTCTGCAAAAAAATTGGAATTTCTAATTTATTTGAATGAAATTGAGCATACGAGAGAGAGTAAGTAAAACTTCCTTCTCATAAATTTTCTTACTTTTCATAAAGTATATATTTAAACTTTCAAATAAATAAATTCAATATTGAGCGTTGGACTATCACCAACCTATTTTCGGAACTGCAATCTCTTATAGCTTCAAACATAGACTACCACCCTTATACAAAAGAAAATGAATGAAATCGGAAACGAGCTATAACTGCTGCCAATCTCAAAGAAAGAATCTTCGCCCCATTGGCAAAAGAGGAAATAACCAATGTGGGAGTTTTCTTCACATCCAATAGAAGCATACATCTTTGACAGATTTTCTTTTCCTTCAGAGAGCTCATATCTAGTGCAATGGAGTGTGGAAAAAACTAACTGCACAAACATTGATGGTATTTTTTTTCAGAGAAGAGTAATGATTCGTATTAATATCGTAGCGCCATTCGCATTTCACATTTCAAAGTCAGCTGCAATATAACAACAAAAACATGGAACCATACATCCCGATGCTTATTTTAAGCTAAAGATAATAGGATTATTTTTAATGATTTCTTTTTGAAAGTGAGAATGCTGAAACCAATCCACTTTTCTTTTTTTCTTATCTCGCTGTACTAAAGATATAACGGAAATGAGCTGAATTTTGAAGAAATGCTGACATCTCCATAGCTTATAGAAAGAAAGGTTCAGTAGAATGCGGTTTAAAAACTATATTTTCATTAATTGTTATAAATAGCAAGATTGCTCATTTGTATTATTTTATATCTGCTAATAATTAAATATGTTAATTCTGTCACTAAATACCATATGACATTATTAGGAAAGAATAGAAATTTAATTTCAATAATTATGAACATTTAATTGTCATCTAGAATATACATGTATGTAAGATTTCTAAACTTTGTGCATTAGAAAGAGAGTATAAACTCATTTATAAATTTATATCTTTCAAGTATAAATATTTTAATGCATTTATATAAAAAGTACCGATAAAGTAATATAAATTTTAAAAAATCATTTAAAAGTAGTACCGACTTATTTGATACATATGTCACCGTTGAAATGTATAATTCAGTTATTTCATAAAATAACCAAGTATTTTATGAAATAACTAGGTAAGTCAGTTAAAGTATATAATGGATGGAAATGTCATACTTTGCCTAGTTATTCTATGAAATAACTAATGATGGACCTTTAAAGTAAAAAATAGACAATTTCAAAGTTATTTTATAAATTGATTATAAATAGCTAAAGACCTTAAATAGATATAACATAATAGATGTAGAGGTCATTGCTTGAAAACAGATTGCAAAAATACTTGTTAATAATTCAAAAGGAAAAACACTATCATAAATACACCGTCAAAATTCTACTTCTAAGAGCAACTCAATGAAGCGTACACATACACACTCAATGACACGTACACGTCATTGCAAAGAAACTATAAGCGGTTGAAAACTGACTAAAAGCAACTAGAACGGATTAAAGAACTTTTGAGTGCCGTATTTCATAATTTAACAATCAAATAATCGTTATTCTATAGGAAACCTAGTTAAATCCTAGAATTCAATGGCTTTATATACTTTAACTGACTTTTCTCGTTATTTCCTAAAATATCTAGTTATTCTATGAAATAATGGATTTCACACTTTAATGTTAACATATACAGTAACAATCATCGATTTATTTATAAACTTATTTATTGCGCTTTATTTCCCTTAATACCTAATTTTATATTCAGGAATCATGAATTGCTAGAAGATAAAATCAATTGCATTATATTTTATAAAATATTCTTTCAGTCTAGTTAATAATTAAATTTCATTTTATAAATCATTTGGAAATAAGCTATTAAATTGGCCGACTTATATGTAACAGATGAGTGGTGTGATGATCATGCATTTCAGTTCAAGGAACCGATAATATCTCACCATAAATTTAATTATTTCAAAACATAAATTTGATATGATAAAATTTATTAACATAATTATTATAGTTGATTATAAAAATGGATAGTTAGATCATAAAACTGCTATGGTTCCATGTAGAATACATCTGGAAAAAGTACTTCATAAAAATTCATTTGGTTTTTATGTAACTTTTAGTTCTGATACTGAAAGCGAAATTCATTCATTACTATCACATAAAGAGTTTTTAAAGTATATTTGGAATTGTATATTTGGAAGTAATTATTGTATTATTGTATATTTGGAAGTAAGCAGTTGAAATTTCAGCAAAATTATATGTCATTAATTCCTAAATACGTTTATATTCAAATTCAAGAAATTGTTAAATATGTGTGGAACGTTACGTTGATCTTTATAGTTACATTTTTTCTGTACTTGAAAACCGTTTTTGCAACCTCTTCTCTGGCGTAAATTTCAGGAATTGTCGCTTTGTAGCATCCAGCTGTTATGCTGATATCTCAGGGATTCGCTTTTCCATTCCATTGCCCTTATATGCTGGCAAAATCTTTTATTGGTGCCTCACTTACTACTCCTAAATTTTCAGGAAAATGATCTTAGTGTGAATCGGTAATATTAATCATTAAACTCATACTTTTTAACTGAGAACGTATAAATTGTGTAGTTAATCATAACTAAATGTTTAGCATATGATAAAGCTATTATTTCAATGGATTTGAATGTCTTTTATAATGACGCCAGAAACTGTTAGCAATTTCGTTTTTTAAATTTTTGATAAGATTATCTAAATTCCGGATATTTTTCCCTAAAAATATATTAACCTTAATACATGCAATAGAAGAAGACTGTTTAAATGCTAAAATATGTTTTAAATATCTTTAATAGTTCCTTTCACTTATATTGAATAACTGAGTAAAGAACCAAAAGATGCATTGATATGTTTCTAAATCGTTTACACTATTTAATATTGAAATAAAATCATCAAATTTCAATGTAAATAATTCTCTCTAATGATAATAATCTCCGCCTTGATGTCCATCTCTATCACCCCAAAGGAAATTTTTAAATAATATACATTTGATTTCAGCGTTGCTGGGATTTTTTGTCGTTATCATTGAATAAAGTTTAAAACGATATATAAAGCATTATATATTATATATATATATATATAATGCTATATTCCGTCCCTTTCCTCGGTAGCGAAATGTATTATGTCATGCTTAAACATTATGTTATCAAAAACTCCTCTACGATCAAATTTAAAGCTTAAGCACAAACAAACAATAGGAGGGATTTGAGAAGAATTATATTTTATTTAGAAACTAAATAATACGTTGGGGAATATATTTACACTTTTAAGAAAAACTATGAAATATTTTTATGGGTATGACAGTATATAAAGTATGTAAAGTAAAGTAAAGATAGTATCTTACATATAAAAAGTAAAATACTTTTTCTGATGAAGACAAATCACCGGCTCTTTCATGTCAGAGAAATTATATTGGATATTACGTGAAATCGAAAAAAAGAAAAAAAACGTTGTCGTTTCTTCAATGGCCGTCTTCAACCATTGACACGAACACGAACAATCAACTGAACCATATTTCTTGACGCCACAGCAAATAAACAAAAAATTTTAAATGCAGATTGCATTGAAAGATTAATTTTCGGAAAGTTTTAGAAAAAGTTAAATTTTTAATTGTGCCCTTTTGAGACTTTTACGTTATTAAAGGGAAAACAATTACAAATAAGTGCTGGAGAATAAAAATACAAACACATTTTTCCCATCCATCTATCACAGCAATCAAGCATTTTCATAATAAAAATCTTAAAGTACATCAAAAATAAAATTAGGAAAAAAAAGCATTTTTATACAAGATTATATATTTAATATCATCTGCTAATAAGAAAGAAAAAACACATTTTAATCAGATTGACCACAATCCACTACCTTATTAACATTAGACAATAAAGAATTATTTGGCAGCTCCATGTAAACGATATGACCATTTTTACAAATCTAAAAATAGCTTATTATCAAATTAAAGTAAAAATTAAAAGGTTTAAAATTCAAAGGATTATATTACAACTTATTCTCCAAAAAATCCTTTTAATACTCATTTATAATAACAGAAATTCCATTCCACATATTTATTGTAACAAGTTAAACAAGGGTTTATATTTGTAATTACCGCATGAATTAATTCTTAATATAAAGTAATTAGAGCATTAAATTTTCTTCGAAAAATTAAATATTTCATTGGTGGTTTTCTTACTTAAGTAAAATTTCAAAATCATTAAAAATTTATCTGTAAGGTTAGGCGAAACAATTTGCTCCCTATAAAAGACGCAGTACATATTTTTACTCAGATTATACATGTAAATATTTAATTATGATTTTTTTCATTTTGCAAATCTTTACTTTTCTATCTTTTAATTAACTGAAATTAAATGAATAGATATATAATAAAAAATGTATTGATTCATGTGTTCCAGAATTGTTTTCATGAAAATTCAAATTCTTAATTATGTACTATTCTATTACCTTAATCACTGACTAGGGAATTACTTCCGAAGATAAAAGTTTTCGTATTGAGAGCAAAATGAAAATATTTGATTTAAAAAATGCCTTTTTCATGCTTATCGTATATTTTATTCCAAAGAATGAATGAATTTAATAATTCATAATACATTGAAAAATTGTATCGAATAAATGTGTGTTGCCCAAAATTAATGAAATCATATTTAAAATCAAATATAAAAATTCAACAGAAGTTGATGCATTTTTGTCATTTTCTTAACTATATTTTCAGTTTTTTTTGTCGGAATTCATCACTAAATAAATATTTCTTATCTATTTTGTGCTTCATGTATTTAATTGAAAATTGTAAGGCTTTAAGAATTCAAAGTAATAATTTGATAAAAATACGTTTTAACTTTACTCTTTAAACTATTATAAGAGATGCAACATTGCATTTCCGAAATTTTAAAGGGGAAAAATTTTTTGAACTAATATGTCAAAATTAAATGTTTGCAATATGTTTAAGTTCTATAAAGTAAATTTTAATTTTATATGAATGAATAAATAAATTCATTATTACAATGGTATAAAATATTAAAATCATCTAAATTAAGCAAGTAAAATATTAGAATAAATATTTTCCAAAATCCTTCTTTTTAAATTTTTAAAAACCTTAATTTTATTCTAATTTAAGTATGGAATGTTTTCATATTTCAGGTAATTTACGTTATGTTAAACCAGCATTCATTCAAACACATTTTTTTTCTCATTTTTTAATGTTTAAAACATGAGTTGAATGGCTACGAGTTTTAAAACGACGAAAAAATGCCGCAGTATATACTTATCATTTTAAGTTCCGGTTGTAGGTAATTAATTTTTTCCAAAAATTTTGGAAAATGTAATTATACAATTTCAAAATAACAAATATGAAATGATAGTAATGGGGTAATCAACTTAAGTACTTGCAGTATATTCATTGCCTGTAAAATACAGAGCAGATATAACAAACACCTTCTTTTCAAAGGGTTCTCGAGCGAGTTCTATCACTCCCAAGGAAGCTTATTACATCTAGCTTGTAATACGAAAGATCTGACCTGTGAAATTTGAAAACAATTTTTTTTTCAGCAGATGGTGCTTGGCCAACATTCAAGGTGATTTGAAAGATTTTCTTTTGAATCAATCACGGAAAAAGTTTTACAATGTTAAAATTCGCTAATTCATAAAGCTGAAAATTTAGATAATAGCTTCAAACAATGCAGACGATAATGAAATACAGTTAGCGTCAATAAACGATAGCAAAAAAAAACTCCGAGTTTGAAATAAGTAAAGACAGCATTATGCATACTCACTGAGTTTTCCATTATTTTCAATTATATATTTTATTCTGAAAACTTTGTTTTGTAATGCATAATGTGACATTTAATATAAGATGAATCACATGTTAAGAGCAAGAATATCCTTAAGATGAGAGACCTTCTAGCATCTGTTTATAGATATAGTCTTTCAGAGACTCCACAATCCAGAATTATATGGCACGAAATCAGTTGATCGTTCTGACCATATTGCTTGAAAATAATTACATATTACATGATTTGTAAAAGCACGTTTCAAGAAAGTTTAAAATAGAAGAGTAATGTAAGGTGGTGCACCATCTTGAATAAGCATGCAATTTTGAAAGTGACCTTCCAGCTGTAACCATGGAATTTAAAACTTGACAACAGGTACCTATATTTTATTTTCGGAACATGTAATGGGTACTAAGAGTGGCGATTACACATGTGCTGACATGAAGATTAAAGGATTTAGAAACATCGATATCACTATCTCTACATAGTTTATTAGAATTTTCAGAAATTGAGATCATTTTTTTGATAATTTTAATATAATTGAAAAACTTAAATGACCTGTTTGCTTCCAATTATAATAACAATCAGGAAAAAGCATCTTAAATATTTGCACAGTACCACCTATTCCTCGCCTTGATTTAGTGGGATAGAGTTATTTAAATAAAAATTATATTCAAATAAGAAATTATTATTTTTTATTGCTTTGTTAATTGTCATTGACACCACAAAGCTCGCCTCGAATATTGGTTGTATTTTTATAAATTAATCATTATTTAACACTCGTTAATCCCTTAAGAAGATATTTTTAAGTATTAAATTGTAATAGACATAATGATGTTTTATTTTATTCGCCATACATCTGTTCTATTTATTCTGAACATGAAGTGATGGAATCAAGTTCCAGGACATCTTAATGAATTTTCAAGTGCACTGGCATAATTTGCGTTGTCTTTTGGATTGATTAAAATTTTTTTTATTCCTTTTCTAAAATGTGGAGATAATAAGTAAAATATGTCACCATTAACCTTCAGCAATGGAAGAAAATCATAATATGTTTCAAATCTATTAAAATGCAATAATAAAAGTAGCAGAACATCTAAATTTGTATATTAAAAAAAGCTTTTTGAATTTTACTATGCTGCGATAATCAGTTTCGTACAGTAATATTTTCCAAAGTAATTATGGAAAAATCCAAAATTATAACTTAATTTTTAGTTAAATAAATTTGAAAATTTTGAATTGTTCTTATATGTACTTCACCACTATGTTCGTAGCGAGTTTTTAACAAATTTGATAGCTGTAACTAAATGTGGTCTGTAGGCGAAACACACCTTTATTATTAGTAGGAAGAAAAATTTGCATTTTTTTTTTCCATGCATAAAGTTATGCATATGCAATAATTTCAGATTATCCACGATTTAAAAATATTTTTTTCTATCTATTATAAAACTGGTTTCACTTTAATTAAATTGCGCGTGCTTTCGTTTTTATATGCTGACTCTTTCATGTACCGAGCCCAAAATGCTACGTTTGCAAACAACTTTCTGAAACTATATAAGTTCAAAATTCTTTCACACTAACTTTTTTTGCTTTCACTTTTCTTATTCGGACTATGGCAGTGCTTGGTAGCTATTCTAAAGAAAAATAATATATAGCATGCTTTTAAATGAAAATTTTCCATAGTAAAAAAAAAAAAAAAAACTGTCCTTTCCAGTTTATCCCGTCCGTTTCCCTTGTCCAAGTATATCATTTCATTTACATGCATATTATATTATATCAATTCGGCATTAAAATTCAAAGTTTATGACAATTATTTACTACATTTACCATTCTTGAAAAATAATATCAGATATTTTATAATGAAATAAACAAGACGAATTGAAATAATTTTACACATAATTTTTTTTATCTGTGTTTTCATTTTTTTAAATAGAACAATCCCTGATAACTTATAGTAAAACAAACAATTCACGTTTCTAAATAGAGCAGACTCAGAGAATCTTTTCTAAATATGTCGGACTAAATTTATACAGGAACAAACAAAACGAATAGAAGTAATTTCATATTTAATTTCTTCCATTTCGTGTTTTAACAAAGAAGTTTCCAAATGAAAATGAAATAAAATGTCTTAATGTATGTATAAAGATAATAAAATCCATTACAAGTATTGAGAGTCCATCTGTTTCGAAAGATATTTTCACCATCGAAAGAAAGAAAATAAACAATCAAAAAAATTCCAACGTACAGAACTGAGTAATGTTTAAACAGATTGACAAAGAACAGCTAAATGAATGAGTGAACCGTCCTTCTGCTTCCCTGCGGATCCTTAGAAATTGAAGTCGCTTGTTCCAAGGAATTCACATTAAAATGTTCTTTTATTTGTTCTTCTATTTCTCTTTTAATCTCTGACTGTAGCTAATTAATTTAAAAAGAAGTCTTTTGTAAAACTCTTCTACTTCAAGTCACAATTACGTTCTTTTTCTAATATCGGAACAAACTTTATCTACTTTGGTACATTTCGTGTTTCTTGCGGATTCTTTCAAACCGGTAGTTTCTTTCTTTAATTTGTTATCGGAATTACCGCTTTCTTTATATCCGAAAAGCAATCGAAAACGCATTGTTGAGTGTTATTTTTATTATGAAAAGATTGCTTAGTTCATTATTGAGAAAAAAATCTGGTATAAGTAATTTTTTTTTTATTGGAGAAAGAGAAAAAGCAAAATTCTATGCACATGAGATAAATCATTCGTATATATTACATCAGTAAAGAATATAAATTTTCTTTCTATAAAAAGAGTTCTGAATTCTCATGCAAAAAAACGTAATTTTATCGTCTGATTTCCTGACAGGAAAGCAGGCAAAAGTAAAGGAGGTAGCGCAATTCTCGACAAAATTTCAGCTCTTTAATCCCATATAAATCATTGATATACTGTAAAATTAAGCATCGAAGCTCAGATTCTCTGGTCTCGTAGCTCAAACTTTATTATTACATACCACGAAACGAAACCATATATCATTACCAAGTACCATGCATCAAACTTACCACGAAATCACCGAAATCATGTATCATTGGCGAGTTTGCAAGTACAAAGCAAAAATATTATGATGTTCTCATCGTGGAGAAATTCTAAGGAGTGACAGTTAATTTATCAAACAAATTTGTAACGCAAAAGTTACATATATGAAATACTGCTTCCTTACATAAATTGTTTCATGATAAGGAAAAGAGTGTTACAGATATTATTATGGCTACTGAATGCATGCCAAATGAACGATTCCCAGCCTTTTTTGGCTTATTTGGCGACCATTCGGCAATGATTTTCACGACAAAAGTGAAAGTTCCTGAAACTACTGGAATTTAAACAATTCATGAGTAAATATTTAATATTAAATATCCTTCTAAAAACTTCTGAATTCTGTCTCCGATACTGTAAACCACGTCTGAGTGATAGAGCTCAAAAGAATATCAGTAATTGTAGAGAGAGGGAATAGTTGAGCGAAGTTCCTCTTTAGGGTGTTAATGTCCAATTAATTCTTTCCGAGCATACTTTGTGATCTTGCGAACGATTTGATTTTTGCAAAATCTGTTTTGGTACGTTTCGCTTCTGTTTTGCTATCTGCTTTTCGCCTTTTCTTGTAGAAAAAAAAACACATCGTCATCCTGTTGGGCGTTTTTATAGGACACCCATTTATATAATTTCGATTTTTTAGCAGCAGTTTTATGATATGGTGATTATTCGCTTAATTTATAATTTAAGATAATTTTCTTAGGAGTTAAAAGGAGATGAAGATGTTAACCTACAACGGTACTGTTTTTGTTTTTTTTACTTTTGAAAGTCTATGTTTTATGCAATTTTGTCTTTAGAAGATCCATCTATAATTTCGTCAAGGATTCTGTCCCTCCTTTTGACACATTCATCGCTCGCTCAAAACAGACAAATCTACTGAAATCATCTTCTTCATATTTCAGTACTAGCATGACTTCTTAAATTTTGAATATAGGAGTAGGTTTTGATTCTAGAGACCAAGATCTAATAAGATATACAAACATCTTTTGGATTTACTGTCGATAAGAACTATTTCAACAGATAGACTTCCTAAAAGTAAGTCACTAGAAATGTAAGAATATGGTTTTATTTTTAAGCCTTTAATATTAAACTTGGAGTTATTTCAATTTGTTTCACTTCATATAATAATAATCTTTTACTTTCCGTAAATGCATTTAGCAGCAGTTTTATGATATGGTGATTATTCGTTTAATTTATAATTTAAGATCCTTGTACAGATTCCTTGTTGTACAGACTCCTTCATAATTACAGACTCCTTGTTGCATAATTCTAAAGATATTAAATTTTGTATTTCTAATAAATTATAACAACATTAAAAGTAATTCGATAAAGGTTTGTGCAAAGATTGATAAAATTATTAATGCACTAAATATTCTAATCATGCATTAAAATGCTTCAATTAATAATAAATCAATAAATAATGATGCATTTAATTTCTCACATGCTAGTTTTTGAAGAAGTAAACAAAACGAATTTAAATTTTCCATATCTTATTTAATTTCTTATTCATAAAAATAATGCTTTCAAGAATTTTTAAAAAAGTAAGAACTTTTAATATATGCATAAAGAAAATAAAGTTCACTGGAAATACAAAAATACACTTCTGAATTTTTTAAAAGGCATTTTTTTTCCTAAGAAAGGAATGAACAAAAAGACTTAACGCATAAAGAGTGTCTTCAAACGCCCAGAGCTGCATAATAATCAAAACTGATTTCCAAGCGGCCAACCTAATTTATGTTTATTCTATGTCCCCATGGACAAAATCGTTTCCTTCAAGTTGGAAATTTCATTTCCTTTCTTCTATTCTTCTTTCAAACTTTGACTGTAGTTAATTAATTTTAAAGAATTGTTTTGCTAAATTTTTGAATTCAGAATCATCTCTGCATTTATTTTCCGACATTTGACACAAGAGTTTCCTCTTTTCTATATATTTCTTTTACATTTCTTCGCATTCATTATATTTTCATTTTTTAGAGCTAAGGTTACTTTTTTATTTTTTGAAAACAACTATTGCACATTAGCGTGAGTATATTTTCTTGTTTTGATTCTGATATTTTTCTTTTCTTTTGTTTTGTTTGCACAGTAATAAAGTTTTTAGCAAGTAAGTGTTTTTCATTGATATACTATACTTGAAAACAAGAAAACAATCGGTAGCTACATGATATAATTTATGTGTATATATTGTTCAAAAATACAGTTATACATTTTTCATTACAAAAGAAAATTTTATAATTTTACACTGAAAACGTAATTGTGCAAAAATGCTTAAAAATAAATAAGAATGAATCATTTTTGCAAATATTTGCCTTTAAATTTTCAAACAAAACCTGACAGTTCAGCTAATGTTAAAACCAATCTAGTTCCCTCTAATTCAGACAAAATAATATAGACTTCATCACATGGGAAAAACAACGAAATATTCCTTACTACTGCAGCAAGAAATTGAATGACCCTCAATCGTTAACATTGGCTAAATATGTAGGACCAGGAAATTTTCTACTTCAAACTTGGTAATCTTAAGAGACGCAGTGATTACAGTAAGCGAAGTACTACATTTGAATACATCAGTCCGGGACCAGAAGATTTTGTAAACACAAAGGGAAAGAAAACATTAACCTCTTTATCGTGATATTAAGTGACATCGAATATATCAGGCGCATATAATAACTTTATTTTTGCTTAATCTAAGAGGATAACGCAGTAAAAAGATTCCTAAAGGAACTTCTGAAATTGAACTACCTTGGACTATAAAGCCGCTATTTTCTGTAAACCATATACGACAACAAACCCCGTTTTCCAAGACCTTGTAAGTTTCAGTTTACACATTGTGCGGTTATGTGAAAGAACGATAGAAGTTCATAACTCTCAATGGGACTCGAGAACATGTTAAGAGTTGAAATCCTCGCGCGGTTGTCTTCCTATAACCGCCTAGGCCGTTGATCGAAAGCCATTTAATTTACAAAAGCTACAGTGGGGCATTGGACAATTGTTTACAGAACATAAGTGTGACGTGAACAAAGTTGACATCATAGAAGAGTTTTATAAAGAGTTATAGAAGAAATTCTTGGTTACAGAGCATATGACTATGTATATAAATTAGATCGATTTGCCATTTTGTAAATTAATGTGCAATAGTTTAAATATGAAGAAAGATGAAAAACAAACAATTCTTTCAAATTTATGAAAACTAAAGTAGCGAAGCATAGCTAAAAGTATTTTCATGATGAAAGATATTCAAAATAAAACAATAATACGTTTAAGACGAAACACATGCAAAATAAAATACAAAATTATCTTAAAAAAGGCGGACAAGTGGGGACCGTATAAATTCGGAAAAGGAGAGTATGTGATTTTTGATCTGCAAGATCGAAAGTAAAATTCTTATCTATTAAAAATAATTATACTTATTTATACATTACCTAGTTAAAAATGGCTTATTATTTATGTATTTTTAAAATATCAAATCAAATTTAAATATTTCTTTTCATATTTTATTTCTTCCATTACTACCAACTATACAGTTGAGTTTCAAGTTAGAAAGACATGCATACCGATATGAAACATGTATACAATTCTTTACTGACATGCCGATTACAAAATATATCGTCTTTCCAAAATAGAGTAAAATCAATGACAAATCACAGAGTTTCGCCTCATGTGGATAGGCGTAGATAAATTTTCTAAGGGCATCCCGATTAGAGAATAATATATTTATTAGTTGTTCTTATTCTTCCTTAAAAATTAAGTCGCTTGTACCATGAAATTGGTACTAAAATTTAGTTTTCTGTGTTCTTCTGCTATTTAAATTTTCTCTTATTGATGCTAATTAATTTTAAAAGAACCCTCTTTTAGAGTCCTGAGACTTTGGAGTAAGTTTTCATTATTTATCTGATATTTAATGAAACATTTTCTTTTCTGTATTTTAGTTTTATCTAGCTGATCATTTGAAATTGAAAACTAAAATAATTCCTTGTGCATTTATTGAACAGACTTTTATTGTCTGGAAAAATCTGGAAATGTATGGTCGATAGATACTTCCATCATTTCTTCTTTGAATGTTACTTATTTGCACAGTAAAAAAGAATCTGATGTATGCCAGTTTTTTTTAAATATATGATGATATATTTTGTCTACTGGCTCAGAAACATTACCAATCTCAAAAACGTTTGTATGCACAATAAATCAATTCAATTTGCTCCTTATAAGAGAAGTTATATGCCTACGCATTTTGCCAAACCAATTAGAACTCTCGGTAGATATATATATATTTTTTTCGTATTTTTTAATTTTATTTTGACTATAACATATAAATGATTGACTGAAACAAAATTGTTAGAATTAAAAATATATTGTTGACAGATACTTTGCCTTTTTATTCCAATAATATTAATTATTTTTCCGGTAAAAATAAAAATAATACACGTCATTTCTTTTGTTTTATGCTTATAAAGAATTTTCCGATTGCAGGAAAATTTAGATATATATTAATTTTATAAAATAAATTAGTTAATCACAAGAAAGGATATAGATATTCACTACAACAAATTTAATACTTAGAGAATTATTTTAAAGGCATTAAATAATAATATCATAATCAATTATTTATGTTTTGTTTAATATTTTCGCTTCATATGTTTATTCATTCATCCATAATTTTCAAAAAATAAATTAAAATTAAAATAGGAGGGATTATTAATTTGAAATATTTCACATTCCATCATCATTTTAAATTAACATATTCATTTCAAGCAATTCTAAATATTTTCTAGCGTACCTAATATTAACTTTCTATCTGTTCATGGTATTGGACGATCACTCCACGAGGCCGTCTGATAATTTTTGAATGCTCTACAATACTTTAAAGTAGTAAAAATTGTTATATATTTTGTGCTAATAGTGATATTATAGCTGATAAGGCATTTTATTTCTTGCATATACAAATCAAGAAGAGATCAGTCCCAGAGGAGTAACATTATTGGTTCAATCATTTTTAACTCGAAGTACGTTTTATTTCCGGATAAACTGTGATTGGATGTTTGTACTTTTAAATAAAAAGAATAGACACCTACTTGGTGTAAGCCGTAACTAGTATATTCTGCAAGATGCAGAGCTTTTTATTTGTTCATTAATTTTTTTTAATCTAATGACTGGCTTTTTTACACTCTTTTGTTGTGCAAAAACTCTAACTTTATTGAAGTGCTATTTATAAAGGATCTAAAAAAAGATCATGTTTAAAGGAATTATAAATTAAAAAATAAGTGAGAAAAATGATAGTTCAAATATAAGTTTTTAAATATGCATAAAGGCAAAAGCAAATACAAAAAATTATACTCCATGTCTTTGACGAAAAGTTGATAGAAATGTTTATATCTCAAACATTAAAGTTTACTATAACATCAACCCTTCAATTTTCATCCTGTTATTTGTCCATAGTTTCTTCAGGAGAGTTACATCGAATACCCCTTAACGAGGCGAAATCCACTCCATAGCAAATCATATTCATAAATACCAAGACCTCTTCAAGACTACAAACTGAGACCAAAATGCCACTTGTCAAAATCAATTAAATTATTCATTCAAAAATGCTCAAAAGTGCAGTTCTCACGAAGGAAATCAAAACACAGGACCCAGACGGGCGCTGCAGGTTTCTAACTCTACAATGTTTGTTTATATTCTTATACATGTCATACAGATGTTCACAATGTAATTTATCAATATTTTCCTTTTCAGTTAGTAATCTCATTTCCCTGTAAATTCAACTCAAAGTCACCATTTGTTTAAGTATTCTTGTGCCCTCCATTTAGTTATTATTTCACCGTAAAATGGAATGCTGTCGTGTAGGATTTGAAATCGAGGAGATTCTCTCTGGATGGTTTGTCGTCTCTTTCTTTTAACATTTTTTTTTCTTCTTTCCATCTTGTGATCATCCAACCGGTTAGATAACTTAGTGTTATAGGCACCGGGGTTCAGGATGCCGTTATGTTATTCATCCATAACTTGCTTTTCATCTTTTATGTTTCTCAACAAAATGTAACAATGATCTCTCAACAAAATGCACTCTTCAATCTCTAGGATCGAAGATTAACCGTCAATTCATTAGAAATGCGGAGATAACTCTTAAATGACATTACAACATTTAGAAAGCTTGTAGAACATGAAACAATTTATTTTGAATTGTTATGGTGACTTCTTAAAGTTAAAAAAATATTTAATTGGATAAGATTTTTTAAGTTCGATTTCCATTCAAAATATGCGTTGTATTATATGTTGTATATCTATGTAAAGTGTAATGTAACAGCACATATTTAAACCAGCAGAGAGTTGCATATCAGCTGGAGTTTGAAAAAGTAAAACGCAGCATCAGAAGTTATAGTTTCAAAAACATTCTTAAATTATTTTGATGTGATGTTTTAACGTAATTTGATACTCAGCATGGAATTATTTTTATATTTGCAAATTAGTATCTAAGAATGAATAAAGAATCATCAAATCTCGAATGCGAATTGTGGAAAATTGGACAGAAATGCATCAAAACAAGAAAAAGTAATTACATATTTCAGATAAACAAAAGTTTATTACGTACATATGACATGAACTAAACAGCAAAAGATTAAATGTCTTTAAAATCATATGATAAATAAATAATTTTTGAAGCTGATGATACCAAATGAATAACAGCTGAAATGTTTTATCAAATAAAATAAAATTGTTGATTTCATATAAAATATTATTTTAATTTAACGGAGAATAAATTTATAATGGGGGCCCATAAAAATTCTTCCTTTGTGTATCTAAAATGTAATCTATTCCCTTTTTCACTCCAAATTGTTCCAACAATCCAGACACATTTATTTAGTCACAATAAAATAAATAAAATACGATCTCCTGAGAATTACAGAAGCATTGGGAAACTTCAAGTGTGAAAATAAAAGTTTCTACTTACGGACAAAGTAACAAGTGAAATTAGATGAGCAAAAAAAAAATTGTTTTTCTTTTCTTTATACAAACGAGGCAGATGGGAAGAAACCAACTGGATATCCTGACAAGCATTAAATTAAGTGATTGTTTTTTCATAATCTCGTCCCCAAAGAACTGCTCCTTTGAGTTTTGATGTTTTACTTCCTGGTCGACATTTACGAATTAACAAACCTGTGCTTTTAGTTACCAGATTGTTTTCTGTGGTCGTGAGTGTATTTTTATCCAAGTCCCGTTTTTTAATTTCTCTGTAATATTTTATATAACTTGCCAGATTGACACACATTGTTAATCAAGATTTCATTTTAGAGAATTTTTATTTAAATGAATCCAAAATTATTGTCTAATATGTTTCGAGTTTCAATGTTTTTGGTTAAATTTGAATCTTATGTAATTTCGCTTACTATGATAAGACATAAATTATTTTTACAGAAGTTATAGATAGTGACAAAAAGTTTTACATTTTAGGAGGAAAACTTCAAGCCGCTGTTTTTTTCTGTTTTTTTTTTTTTCATAATTTTATATAAAAGAACACCGAGAAAAAGGTAATATTATTAATTAAAAAAGTTAACTATACTGTATTTTAGATTAATACCAAAATGCCGTCAGTTAAACCACATACACAAACATAAGACATTTTGGTATAACAGATAGGAATATGGTTGCAGCACATATTTTTTTGCCTGAAACTTGACGTGAACATTATGAAATGCTATAAGTGATAATTAATCATGTCATCTGAAAGAAAATCTACAGAAGATTAAGTGAAATAATGTAATCTACTATAGAAGATTCAAATTCACTCTGAAATTAACTACCAAAAATGAAGTAGGAAAAAATTATATATAAAAACTTTTAGAAGCATATATAATCAAAAATAAGTAGACTAAATATTTTGTGTGCTAATATGCGAATTAATGTGAAATATGTCCAATATAACGTAATGTTAGTTTTTAAAAATATAATGTTTCTTAGCTTATATAAAATTAAATATTAAGTATATTGAAACAAACAACATATAAAGGGAATAAAATGTGGTTTTGATTCCATAAGATTTCTATTTTAGAATTTATTGTTATGTTACTGATTAGGATCATTAATTGATTTGTTGATAATATTTTCATTCCATTTGTTTTTGTTAATCTTTTAATATATGGGCTTCAGAATGCAATCATATTAACATTAACTACTTATTTATATTCTATATAAATGTTGTGCATATTCCATGCGTGATTATATTATGCAAAACCATAAGCTATTCTACAGTAAATTCGGAATCTCTTTGCTAATGGGTTTCATTTTGAATGAATAATTTCCCAACCAAAATAGAAAATCATTCTTTTACGTCAAATATCTTCAACTAAGACAACTAAGATCATGAATTAGTCATTTAGATATTTTATCCTGACTGTGTACGTGCGTTGAATCAAGGAAAATTTGTAGCTTAAATTCGAATCCGCTTTGATCAACATGTGACAAATTTAATTAAATTATATGCATACAATCAAAAATTTTGAATTTTATAAGATTTATAAACATAAGTACTACTATGTTAAATGCTTTTAATTATTTCAGAATGCGTATTTTCCATCTAAAACGTAATTTCAAACACTAGAATATACAACTTTTTTTTAGTAAACTACACAGAGATTAAAAAAAAAATAATTTAAATGAAACAATTTGAATATTTGTTTGGGGCAAAATTGGTAGCGAATAAAAAAAAATTGTAATAACATTGTCTTTAGCAACAATTTATAAATTATTTGTTCTCTAACTCCTTAGTATTTAAATTTAAAGGAAATAATCCACATTGATACTTAGTATGAAGAAGTCTTCATTAAATGTGCATTCGTTTCCTTAATACTTGTGAACAGAAACCTGCTCATTAAAATTAATGGACAGAACATTATATATGTTTTTCTTGTAATATGAACAAGATTTGCTATACAAATCACCTATAGAAATATTATACCGAAATACATTTTAATAAAGCAAGAGTTTACCATTGCAAAAAAGTTTAGACATTTATATAAATGATCAAACAATTTTTACCGAGTAAACATGCTGTCTAAAAAATAGCTTAGATTATGATTATTTTAAAATAAAAATAACAATTATTAATATCATATTACTTACTGCGGTAAGAAATTATATTTTCTTTTGCAGTTTGCATAACATGTGTGGAGTTAATGTTGCTATATTACAATATATTTAACGATTTATTTCAGTTATATATTTATTTCAGTTGGCATTTGCAACTGAAATAAAATATTCTGCATGAAATCGGCAAAAAAGAGAATTCAATATGCAGAAAGTTTACTCATAATAACAATTATGAAAGAAAAAAAATGTATTCTCAGGTAAACCTAAGCAAAACCACATCAAAGATAAAATAAGAAAGCATAACAACACTTTTAAAATTCAGAAACGATGAGTGCTTCTGTGTAATCAACGTAAAAGCCGATAGGAGTCGATTCAAGTTAAAGCCAAAACTTCTTCTCCGACAAATTTTTAATGCAACCTCTTATTTTATCACTTAAATCTACAAAACTCAAGTTCTTTGAGATCACAAAAGCACTCCCGAAAATCAGTTTGAAATTAAAAGTATCTATTAAACATCTTTCACCATACTTTTAGCTTTCAAAGGTGGGAAGTACATCGGTGTTAGTTGTAGCTTGAAGCTATTTAAAAGGCGTACTTTGATGTTTAGCTTTTATTTTCGAATCTAGGTTTATAAAGTAAGATGGTGTAAAAGGTTGTAAAGGATTTTGGAAAAAAGTAAATTTATTTTTACTTTCTCTTGTACATAGTATAGAAAACGTATAGCAATCATCGAAAAATTCGAACTTTAGGTTTTGAAGAATATTTGCGTTTTAGACCTCGGTTAGTTCGAAAAACACATTTTTGGAAATGTCTATCTATCAGTCTGTGAAAAAGATAATTCACAAAAGCTTTGAGCTATACGTTTAAAATATGATCTACGGTCTTTACACTAAATTTTCGTATTTCTGTTACATTTTAAGCAGAATCTATTCAGAGGATGTCCGTCTGTCTGGCTGTTCTAATATAACACTCTAATTACAAAACGACGTGAGCTGGATAGATAAAATTCGGTACACAGATTTAACATCTACAGTGTAGAGACCTATGACATTTCGAGCCAAATACATCTTCGGGTTGACTGTCTGTAGGTCAGTACTCTTAGAAACATGCTAGCCCACTAATTCTAGAACGCAGTGACTAAAATATATCAAATTTGATATTGGATTTTCCGATTACAAAGTGCAGTTTTGTGCCAATTTTTTTCGTTCAATAAGATTATAAGAATTTGCATACAACGAAAATTCGATTTTTGTAAATAATTACATGTGCCAGGGTTTAATCGCTAAATAACTCGCCAAGCATGACATGATAAATTCATTAAAAATGCTAAATTCTCGCCAAAAGATAATAGCTTGTTTTGTAACATTGATGCATGTAAGGCGTTTTCCATCATGACAAGTTTTTAGACAGTATGCGAGAAAGTTTCGATGAAACCACTCCGACAGTTTATATGTCTTCTAATGGATTTACTTGGGACATTCAAGTTAGAAAGAAGATATTGGATCATGTTTGAAATGAGCCTGTAATTTATTTTTTCTATTTTGCATATATTCCTTTAAAGATCTCAGGACAAAAATGGACAAAAGAAAGAAATAAAATGGATAAGTGAAGATATAGCAACGGATAAATGAGACCATTGTAAATTTCCATTCAGTGAATGCAGGGAGTAAAAGTGCAGCAGGTTCAGTAAAAGAAAACGATACTCGCTTTATTATACACTAGCCACCTTTGGCGACCAGCCGGTTCGCCAGTATTACCGCTCGCTACAATTTTCAATTAAATATTTTAAGTAACTGGTCTCTGAAAAGATTCTCAAACAAAACATTTTTAATCTTCAAATTTTGATAGTCATACCAAACGTATACTGTTTAGATCGTTTCGTTCAATTTACTATATATATTTTGCTAATTTATTGTCATTTAAAGTAAAACTACAAATTTAATTTAAAGTGGAAATGATGAAATTGCAATTAATATTAAGATATTTTTTAATAAAACCAACCATTTTATTTTATTTATCATCTTTATTGTTATTTATTTATTATTGAATATGAGTATTGCAAACAGAATCGCTCGGTATTTAAGTCTTATTTGAACTACAAAATATTTTTCCTAATTTATGTAATATCTCAAAGAATAATTCAACAAAAATTTCTCAGATTCAGCATAAAATTCAGTTTTTAGTTTTGCTTTCAATAGGATTGAAATGAAATCAATAAAAATATTTGGTTCCGGCCTATAAATATATTCCAAAAATTATGAAGTCTAAATTTAATGCAGTAAGGTAACATATTCTGAGAAATATTCTGGACACACCAAATTTTAAATAAACGAATGAATGTTTCTATTTTCCACGATCAATTAAGACTTATTTATGAAGTTTTGAATGTTAAAAATTTAGAAAAACTCAACATTTTCATAATCTTAAGCCAATTAATCTTCAGAAACCTACGCGCTGATTGGCTTATTTTCTATGAAACGATCGATGGAAAATCTAAAATTATCCTTTTTTTATTGAATAGTGATATTCAAATTTTCATAAATCAGTCAGTTTAAGTGATTGATTATCAGTTTAGTTGATTGGAAATTCTCTTTTTATTTAAAATATTAGTGTTGCAAAAACATTTCGTTATTCGTGATTTCCACAGCAGAAGCTTTATGTAAAATTAAAAATTCGTTGTTTATTAGAGCATTTATTGAATCAAGTTACATAAAATATAATCATTTTCCATTTAGACCATTTTAGCAGATCTGTGTCTTACTAAAGGTTTACAAATTAGCTGTGTGGCCCTGATTTGAATGGATATCCTGTTCATATTAAACAAAACTTGCCTTAAAATAAAACTGATTTATTGGATTAATAATATAGAGAGTGTAAAAGATCATAAAAAAAATTTTCTTGAAATTATTTTCTAGAAAAAATATTTCATATTTGTTACATTTCCTACAGACACGTGCTGCAAATTATATTTTTGCAAATTTCATTTCCAAAAAGATTTAATTTATTTTTAATTGGAGTTTTAATCAATGGATGGGAACACTTTGAAAGAAGCTAATTTTTTCCCATGTAGGCGAAACTTGCTCGTGCAGCTTAAATTTTATTTTTATTTTGTACGAAAAACAATTGTTGAAAAATAGTTAAAATATTTCTTTAAAAATTCATGAAAAATAGAAATTTAATTTTAAGGTTAAAATATTGGTATCATTTAAAAGATAAATTTTTGATCTTTAACTTGATGTAAAAATCTTTTTTGTGCGGTAATATTTTCGGAATTTATATCAGAAACACGCCAAAATTTCGCTTAATTTTTAAATGAAATTCTAATTAAAAATTCGAAAAAATAACTCCCAGGTGCACAATTCCAGCCTCCAAGGTATACACGTGCCGAATTTGTTGTAGGTTGAATGGTCTGGCCTGTAGAGCGCCAACACACACACACACACACATTGAGCTTTATTATAAGTATAGATGAATATTTGTAATACATAAATTAAACCGTCATATTAAATGCCTTGAAAGCCAGATAATAAATAAAGACTAATCACTTAAGATTGAAGATGTTAAATGATTAACAATTGAGAAATTTTATTTCTTGCCATAAAAACTATTCATTTAATAAGATATATTATAACAATTTAACAGAAAATAAATATGTAACGGTAGCCTTTAAAAATTCTTCTATTGTGTTTCTAAAACGCAATAGCATCTGGGAATTAACAACCCATCCAACAAATCAAGAAAACGGAAAACTAATCACAGCTATTTTGCCGGAATGAATAAGATCCTATCTTATGAGAATTAATATAAATTGGAAAGCTTCAGTTAGAAAAGTGTCAAGTTTCTGTTTAAGAATAGAATATATAAAATTAGATGGGCAAAACTCATTTCTTTTTCTGGGTACGTCTAAAATAGAAATTCGAAAAAAAAAAAACTACACTGTATTCCCCAACAAGCTTGAGGTTACGTGGTCATTTCTTTATAACTTCGTCCCCAAAGGGACGTTCCATTGGGTTTTGGTGTTTGCCGATGGACTTGTTACTCGACAGATATGACATGTCTGTTTCTTTGGCTACCAGAATATTTTTTGTAGAAATCAATGTATTTCTTTGCAATGTCGCACTTCACTTTTTTATAAAATCTTGCACAATTCGCCAGATTTATTAATAAAGATTCAAAATTTATTAAACCCTTCATTTAAGTAAACTATATCTAAATAATTCCAAAAATCATGTGTGTTTTTAGTCGATATAATCTTTAAAAATTAAATCAAATAGAGTATATTAATAGAAAAGTAAAAACTATTGTACATAGGAAATATTTTGGAATTTAAAAGAAATCTTCATATAATTTTGTGAATTTTACATTAAAGAGTACAGAATGGAGTGAACTATATAGATAGGCAATTATATTATAGAAAACTATATGCTTTTATTTATTGAATTCTAAAATTCTTCACAAATGGAATTCTTTTGGGGTTAATAATTTCCCAATATTTTACACAGAGAGTTATTCTCTTACAGTAACTATCTTCAATTTAGGCCACTTTGAACTTCAATTAGATATTTAAATCTTTTGTCCTGGCCGTTTACGTGCTTTGAATCGATGAAAATTTATGTCTTGAATTCAAATCATCTTCGATTAACATGGAAGCAAAGTATTGAACATTTAGTTCAATAAAATATATGCATATCACCAATAATTTTTGCTTCTTTCATGATTCAAAAATTTGTGTACCACTATATTAAATATCTTTAAGTGTTTTATGGTTAATTCACCCTTTTAAGTGTATTTTGAAAATTTTCTTTTACAGAGTATGTGATGAAGACAAAAAAATAATTTCAATTCAATATTTTTTTTTTTTTTTTTGCAAAAATATTAACAAATTGAACTATTTTAACAGCATTATTTTTAATAACAATTTACAAATACTTTTACTCACTTATTCTTTAGTGTTAGTATTTAGATTTAAAAAAAAGGCTTCATATAATGGTAGATTCTACATTAGAGTAGAGGGAGTTAAGAAGAAAATGAACGTTGATATCTCGCATAATCTTTAGAAAAATTATACAGAAATCAATATTCATTGCAGACAAAAAATTTCCGTATGATGTATATAGAAAAACAGGAACCCGATGCACTTATATAAATGAGCAACATTTATTTTTCTTCATTTTTACCTTACTAATATGTTGACCAAAAATTAACTTAAAATTTTTTGACTTAAATAAAAATAAAAAAAAGGAATAGCAAATTCTTCTTACTTATTGCAGTAATAAATAATATCCTTAAGTTTATCAACTAGTTCCATCTCTTGATATGCATGGATCTAGTGTTTCTATACTACAACAAAATACTTAGAAATTTACTGCAATTATATATTAATATTGGCATTTGTATCTTAAATAAATTTTTCAGCTTGAAAAATAGGAATTCTACAGCTACATGTAGAAAGTTTAGACATCACAACAATTATGAAGTAAAGGAAACAGAAAGTTATTCTCAAGATTGCCCAGACAAAACCACATGCATAACAAACCTATTAAAATTCAAGAACGATGGGTGTTTCTATATAATCAACCTAGAAACCGATAGGAGCCGATTCAAATTAAAGTTAAAACTTCTTCACCGACAAATGTTTAACGCAGTCTCTTATTTTATTCCTTAAAGTTACACAATCCAAGGTCTTTGAGATCACAAAACCACTCTCGAAAATGAGTTTGAAATTAAAAGTATTTATAAGCATTTTTCACCGTATTTTTAGCCTAAAGAGGTGAAAAGTACATAAATATTCGATGCAATTTGGAAGCATTTCAAATGCATATTTGATATTTAGCTTTTATTTTGAAATATAAGTTTCTAAAGTAATAGGTTATAATGAATTTTATTATAAGTTAAGGATTTTTATTAAATGTCTTCTAATCTATGTATTTGAGAACTGAAAGCTCTAAAGAAGATAGAAAGGCATTTTTTGAGGAAAAGAGAAACTTTTCTATTTAGTAGAGATTTTTTTAAAATATCTAAAAGATTGAAATAGTGAATAGGAAAGATAGTTTCAACAAGAATGAGTTTCAAATATATATTAATTGGTTAATAATCAGGAGTGAAAGGATAGATAAATACCACTGCGAAACACATCCATCAGGTCGGTGTAGTGGGGTCCACCTGTTGGGTATAGTAAGAAATACACCCATCTGATGGGAAAATGGAAGTCCAACAGCTTTATTCTATATGGAAACTCAAAACACATGTAACAAAGTATAGACGAAGCACCGACTAGAAAACAATTGTGGATACTAACAACATGCAAACAGCAGATCGCAATTAAATAACAGCAATTGCATAAAGCTTTCAAAATGAACTCACTGGAGAGTCAATGTTCAGTTATTCGTTTGAGGTCAACTTACTGTTGACTAACGCTGCTTTTTATAGCTTTATTTTTACCCTTTAAAGGGCCATGTTTTTCTAGTCATATTATGTTAAAATATTTTTAGGCTTGAAATTAGAATAAGAAAAGGAATTCATTTAGCTAATTAGATAAATTTAATTTGATTAATTAATTAATAATTAAGAGACAAACCAAGGCATAATTTTGATTGAGATAAAGAACTGAAGCATCTAAGTTTCTGACTTACTAAAAAAATTTGTCAGAATTTATGCCAACCTATATAATTTCATACAAAGATTGATAAATTTGGTGGGAAGATTGATAAATTTGGTTAAATGAAATGAGCATATTCCTAGTAGTGTTTTAAAACAAATAATAGTTTACTTATATGTTCATGCATTATAATTAGCCAAATGCATTATAATTATTCTAAAATATAGATAAAAATAGAAAAAAGTTATATTAGGATTTGTTTAAACAAGTCAAAGATACAAACTCAAAATTTTAGCACAAATCATTTTTGAACTCAAGATTTGAAAATTTGATTTTTAAAAGACTCATAAGAAAGCTTTTTTTCTAAATTCCTTATTTTTTACAACTTTTGTCAGTAAAATTATGGAGAATAATAATATCTTTGAATAATCAAATAGAATATGTATGAGGATGTGATTTCGCACAATATAGGCCAGACTGTTAGATCCAGAGTTAAAGGATTTGGCACCTTGAAAATGAACCTAACGAACACTTCAGAAAATTGCAAAGAAACTTTTTTAATTGAAAATTATACGAGATTTTGGTATTTTTCCGAGATGTCATCAAATAATATTAATAAAAAAAACTTCATTTTAAATACCTTCAACATCAACATTTTAATATCATTTTAAATTCAAAAATCTATCCTTTCAATGCTCCTAAGTTAGTGTCACGTTTTTTTTTTTTTTTTTCTTGTCTTTTTAGAATTGACAAAAATATCTTTTTACATGATTTCTAGCAATAATTTTCATAAATTTCAAACCGTTTTCACTATTTCTTGAAATTATTAATCACTAAACGTTTGTTTTATTGTTGAAAATTAAGGGGAAAAGACTCTGCTTATTAATTATGCAGTTTACATGGGAAATAAGAAAGAAAAAATTAGTTTATTAATACAATTACTGAAAATAATTAATAATTTATTTACTACAGTATATCAAAATTTACAACGGAGTTAACAGAAAAATTACACAGTTTTATTTCACATAAAACTGTGAAGTCATTGGACTTAAATACTAATCAGTTATCACTACAGTTCAATCAGTTAAATACTACAGTTCAATATGATATTAAACCTATTATATTTATTTGCATTCTAAATATAATATTTTTTTTATTAATATGATACGGCTTTAATGCCGCTGATAATTTGAAGTTTACAAGTAATTTATTGAGGAAACACGGATCATCAAATTATTCATAACAAATTCAGTTGAACCAATATTCCCGGTGAAACATCTAGTCACCAATGGTCATTAAATAGAAAATTACGATTATTAATATATACCTCAAATTTCCAATTTACTAGTTTAACTCAGCCTACATTTGGCTTTCTTTCTAGACGTAAGAAATATATAAAATATAGTTTTTCCAAATATAGTTTTAAAAAATTTTAAAAAAAGTGAAGAACAAGAAAACTTATTTTCTTAAATCGAAGACATCCATTTTCATGGATTTGTTTATTTCTGTATTTTAACTCTTTAAATAACGATATTGATTTATTTATTAAAAATAGCAAAGTTTACAATACAAATAATTTCCGATATAAATTCATTTTAATTTATTCTTATTATCTGTTTACTTTTATCGGTTTTAATTCAAACGTGTGATGAAAACAATAATTGAGTTTTATATATAAAGTCGATGTATTTTCTCCCTTAAAACAAAAAACAAAAATCTATTTAAACTATCAGCTTCAACAATGCATATAATAATTTGATGTTTGTTGGGGAAAAGAAGGGAAAAACAATCCGAATAGCAACGAGTCTCATGCCAAAAAATCTTTTGCAAACTAAAAGAAAATAAATAAAAAATAAAGAGCATTCGACAAAAAGTTGACTGAATGAGATATTGGTTTTGTTCCTGAAAGAAGTTTTTAGATTTGTTCTTCTTATTCCCTATCTAATTTAATTTATTTTATTCCATGTTATTATTATTGTTTTATTGAGTTTACAAATATTCAGCTTCAATTCTTTTTAATTAAAGTAGATTAGGATATTGGCTTTAGTTCAACAACAAAACAAGCTAAAACAATCTCTCATGTTTTTTTCTTTTATATATATATATATTTATATATATATATATATATAGAAAGAGTAGATTAATAAATTGCTTTCTTCATATGCTGATAATGTTTTTTCTTACCATACGTGTCATTTTCCGTAAAATTCATAACGATGGATGATAGCTGAGATTTAAGAAAACTCATTAATTTAATTGTAAAATGAGATAGTATCTTTAAAGCAAAATTGTATTCTGTATTGCACTTTAAGAATTACTTTAGTTGTTCAACATTTCAATAAGATTAACTTATTGATATTTTACTTCTATTAAAGTATTAAAAAATCATATCTACAATCATCGCGCTTTGTTTTATTTCATCATGTACTGGAAGAGGATTTTATTACATAAATGACGATAATGATTATACTAATCTGATTTAATAGAGATTTCATAACAATTAGTGATTATATATTTTTTATAAAATATTTTAAATAAATTAGAGATTAACAATAGGGATTTTTTATAATTCTTTCTTCAATCATTTCATTTGAAACATTATTTTAAAATAATTAATTCGTATAAATCACAAAAAAAAATTATGTTACGCTAAGAGGAAAGTCAATGCATAATTACTCATAAAATCAGCAAAATCAATTATCAAACATTTATTACAATTTTAAAGGGGAAAAATAATTTAAAAAAATATATATTCCTTTTGATATGAATAATGGATTAAATGTCAAAACTTGCATTTAAAATTTTAATTATAATAAAGAAAAATGAATAAGATTAATACATTTTCAAGTCATTTCAAAATTACATCTGGTTTTGTTTTAAACCCTCATGGGATAATAAAGTTTAACCCTTATCAGTAATAAATGCTCCCATTACAAGAGTGATAATATTTTAACTTCTAATCATTCTATAACCGTATCATTTTGTAGGCCGTATACAGAATGATAAGTGGGCGAAAATTCACTTTTTCGGAATAGGGCAATTCATTTTAATTAACACTTTTGCAAGTTGAAGCAACATTTCTATATTTTCAAGTCATACTCTCCAAGTTTCACTAATATTGGTATTCAATGCTCCTATTACAAGAGTGATATTATATTGACTTGCAATCATTCTATGATCATATCATTCTATAGACCGTCTACATAATGATAAAAAGGTGAAAATTCACTATTTCAAAATAGTACAAGTACTATAGACCATCTACATAATGATAAAGTGAAAATTCACTCTTTCGGAATAGCGCAATTCATTTTCATCAACACCTTTGCAAAATGAGGTATTGTACTACACAGCATATGCAACTTTCTGTTTTTCCATGTCATTCCCTCAAGTTCCACTAATAATTCTAGTATTCCCTCATTTTCATAAATGTCTTCATATTGAGGATAAAAATAATAAGATATCAAAGTTATGCTATAGGATTGTCAAGTATACAAAAGGTAACTTTTACTGTACAAAATTTGCAATCATAATAAAGAAAATGCACTGAATATCATATCTGTTATAATAATTTTATAATTTAAACGAAATAATTATTTGACGTTTTATCAATCGGAAAATAAAAGTAATAGAAAATATAAATAAATTTATTACTATTACCATAAATCATCTACTCAGAAACCGGCATAAAAGACATAACATTCTCTTAAAGAGAGATGAATAAATCTCTAAGAATCTCTGTATGAAATGCAAAGTTATATATCTAAGCGATATCGAAAATAGTATCTTTATTACAAAGAATGCCGTTTTATTTCTCTCAGTCGACTTCGAAGTCGTTATAAACACCGCAACGGATATATTTTACATCCAATTTCTGAGAGTATTTTCACAACACTCTCTAAAGATAATTATTCTTTAACTATAATTTGAACTATAATAGCCTTGATAGAAAAATCATGTATTCTAACTTGGGCATTACTAGAATTAAATGCGCTTAACCTATAACTTACGAATGTAGTAAAAACCACCTACTCTCTGCCAATGAGGGAAAAGAAGAGAGATTACCCTTCTTTTCAAATAATTGGAGAAGACAAGATCTGTGGTTTCCTTCGACTGCACATGGATTTAGTATTGTTGTTTTTCTCTTTAGCAATCAATGTAACTTCACTCTAGGAATGGCTGAATCAATCTGAGGAGTAAAGTAGCTAGACAAGTGATTTGAATAACAATTGAAAAAAAATAATAGATTTTTGGATGATTTTGGAATTTTGCTTATTGGATTCGTTAATAGAAGAGCATGAAAGATAGAATCATATATATCACATGTTTAACACGATGCCCCTCCATCTGTATATTTGGAAAATTAAGTAATAGACAACACCCTAAAAATCACTGTCAAACTCATGACTGTAGCTCATGGCACTGTAGAATATAGTTGTTAGAAAATCAATAACTGTTAAAAATATATTTATTTGATATATTTTTAAAATAATTTAATTCGATTTTGAAAACAATACGCAGATGCCATCTATTAAGGTACATACGTAATTTTTATTCTTATTCCTTCATATTATTACTATGCAACCTCCGAAAAACATTAATTGTTTCGCAAACAAAGTGATAAAAGCGCAGTCAATAAAAGATTTAACTTATTATGCCCCTTTGATCCTCCATCAGAATCGAAAACATTTCCTCCTCCACCATTAAGGACACTTCTAGCAGTTAAATTGATTTTTGAAAGAACCTTAAAGATTTTTTCTATATTATTTGGTGAAACATTTTTCATTTTATGACTTTGTAAATAGAAATCTTTTTATTTTGCGAATGATAACATATGTTTGTTTTTATAATAATTACAATAAAATTAATTGAATATAAAAGTTTAATCACAGTTATCTCCGAAGCCAATGCTTTATTTAATTGTATGGTGATATATTAGTAAAAATAATATAAAAAATATGTATGAAATGGAAATTGATTGAATTCTATTAAAAATTATGAAAATAATTTTATTCTCATATTTCTATTATGAAGAATGGTATTAAGGATAGTTTCCATTCTCCTTAGTTCATACATTACTTTACAATCATTACATTATTTTATCCATACCAACAAACGAAAAATATAAATCCAGGTTACCATACATACTTTACTTTTTTTCCTCAACTATTTTCTTCTTTGAAGTTTGACAGTAACGTTTCACTTTAAAGGTCAAACGCTTAAACATATCTTTGCTAAGTGCAGATTCGAGAAACATACCGGTTTTTTCAACCTTCATTTTCTTTTTAAAGAACGTTTCAAGAAAAAATGTCATGTAAATGTGTCACAAGATATTTCATCATTTTCTTTTTTGAAAGCAGAAAAAACAGTTGTTCCTCCCCTAACTAATGAGATCATGGTGTATCTACAGAATGGAGAATAAAGATTATTTGTTTCTTGTATTTTCGTCTTTTACTAAACATCGTGTTCTACAAATTCCAGAAAGCGAAAGTGGATTTGAAACCTCAGAATTCATTACATTCATACAAGATAAAATTTTATTCATCCCGTTCTAAAATTGCGTGTGTTGTGTTGTGTTGTGACTTATTGCACTTTACAACTCCGCTGACAGTTATCTGTCAACGATTTAAGCCGAATGAACGTCAAACTTGGGTCAAGAGTACGCGTTAGCTACTTCATGCATCACATTCGCTTGCACAACCCCTTTTTACAGGAGAGGGGCACATTCGCACACCTCACAGACTCACAGATAGAATACAGAAGAAGAATCATGTCCGCACCGGGATTCGAACCCGGGACGCCAAGATCACGAGGAAGACGCGAGGATGCCAGGACGCCCGCTTTTTACAATTTTTCAATTCCCTAACTCCTGAAGTCAGAGAAAACCAAATAATGATGTTTGTTCTCATATACAGCGGTAGAGTGGGCTCATATTATTTAACTATGTTCAATAACTGACTAATATAGTTCCTAGTTTAGCTTCGACTGAGACTATTCTGTTTCAGACATTGAAATATATTATATATACTTTCTTGTAAGATTTACTACTAAAATGCTTTATATAAATAAAGAATATACCATCTTACAGAGATTTCTGTGTGTAAATAAAAATATTGTAAGAATTAAATTCATTGGTATAAAACTTTAAGAGTAAATTAAAATAATTTTCCAATAACGCATAAATAAATCATACATACTCTATTTAATATGTATAACCCCTCCAATTTTGTTACTTCAAGTTTCACCTTTTACCAATTAAAGGATTAAGAATTTAGTATTACATAACTGCATGCACTCTTTACAATTAAAAATTGTCTATTTTACAGAACAAATCTCCTACTGTAATAAACCGGTTGGAAATATCTTCCTTGTATGCTATCCCTCTACCCCCTACCCACCTTATGATACACATTACTATTTAATAGAACTAATATCGCTAATATTAACATGTTTTCACTCTTAAAAGTTATCTGTTGCCACAAATCACGGCATTTTTAAAAATAAATATATTGATACTTCGCTGATTGATTCGACATAAGATTTTGAATTAAAGTGCAAAATTAAACGTAGGGACTTCGTCATTTTGGATAGATATTCAGATATCAAGAGCTAAATACATCATTTAAACGATTATTAATAAGAAGTGTAATTGCATTCATATATTAATTACAATTCTGTAACAAAAACGCGCATTCAACACTAGAAAACAAATTGTAAATTTATTTACTTCAAAGAAATTGACAAACAGTATGAAGTGATAAAAAAATCAATCTTTTCAAAATAGTTTGGACGTTTTTATAAAATAAAATATGCAGGATAAACATTCAAAACATGCTAATCATCTAATTTCCGTTCATAAACAGTAAAACAAGCTAGTTTATGAGATTTTTCGAACACTATTTATTTATAATTTCTTATGTTAATTCATTTTAAATAACATTTTTAGAAAAATGGCAATAGTTTACTGCATTATATCCCTAAAATTCTTATAAACTTCAAATTGAATAGGAATATTGCTTATTAATATTAGTGTTGAAATATAATTCGTCTTTATGCTATTGAAACAATTACTATTTTTCAAGAAGTGATAATATTGTTTGATATTTTTGTAAAAATAATATTGCATAGCATTGTTTCCTAATGCCAAATCACTGTAACATGAAGTAACTTTTCCAATTATGTATGTAATCGTTTCTGATATTGCTTTTTATATTATACAAAAATTCTTCTATTAATGGTATAAATGGCTTTGGTAATGGTATAAATAGTAATGGCTTTGTCGTTTCATTAAAGAACTTTTATCTTATTCCTGAGAGTTTTTAAATGTGTTACATCTACTTCTTAAGTGAATTAGAAGTATCTCTTTACGAAACAGATCGTTTGACAGTGCTAGACATAAAGACATATAATGAAATATTATAAGTCTTTATGCTATTGAAATAGCTACTACATTTCAAGTAGCACTATTATTAATATTCTTTGTAAAAATAATATTACATAGCATTGTTTTCTAATAATGAAATCACTGCAAAATATACTTTTCCAATTACGTATATAATTGTTTTCATTGTTTTTTATATTATTAAAAAATTCTGACAGTGTTGGTATAAGAACTGCATTTTTATTAAAATTTTTTTTATCTTATTACATGAGAGATGGTGAAAGTGACATCTGCATATTAAAAGAATTAGAAGCATCTCTTTAAGGATTAGATTATTTGAAAGTGTAAAATTGTTGGTTAATCATTTCTGTTCCTTTTCCTCAGTTATCACCTAAAGAAATTTACTAGATTTCTTATGATTTGATGGTGAAGTGAAATTCCAATAAAATTCAACAGCCCTATTTACAAACAGTTGTATCTTTTCTTCAATAGTCTTTTTAAATGTAACTAGATTATAATCCGAAAAGTATCATTCCTTTTCTCATTTAGTTTTCATTTTATACCAGAATGTCCACTTTAAATAAACCTCTTAACATTTAATATTGCGGTAACCTCAATATTTAATATTAATACGATACTTTTTTATCATTGGAAGTATACATATGCGAAATAATATTCATTAGATTTTCTGAATAATATATAAAAATAGTAATCCGAAATTTCAAAATGAGTTTCATTACAATAAACATAAAATACACTGGTGTGCAAAACTTAAGCAACAGGTATGTTTTTTGCCATAACTTCACGAGAAATCATCTGAGAGCCATGAAATTCAGAAATGAGATACAGCATTTTGTTCTGAAAGAATGACGAAAGCATAGTTGCGCAGAAATGAATACAATGCATACAGAATGGAATCAAACAAAAAAAGGCTTTATTGAACTCATAGTATCGTTACACATGATTGTCTGTCCAAGAGGAAGAACATCAAGCAGATGTTCCTTAGTATGGGGTATGCCTTCCCCTTACTGCAATGGTTGCTTCGCACCGTCTCCCCATACTCAGCACCAGATTGTCCAATAGTTCTTGAGGTAAGAGTGCCCATTCCTCAATCAGCATCTGTTTAAGTTGTCGGGTGTTCCCAGGAGGATGTAATCGTGCCGCAAGACGTCTCCCCAAAGCATCCCACACATGTTCTATCGCATTTAAATCAGGGGAGCACGCCGGCCAATCCATTCGAGTGATATCTTCACTTTCCAGGAGCTCCTCAACAGCATGAGTCCTGTGTGGCCGTGCATTGTCATTCATAAAAACGAAGTCTGATCCAATGGCACCTCGGAACAGACGCACATGGGGAAGGACCACCTCCTGACAATAGCGATCTCCAGTTACAGAACCTCTGTCGAAAACGTGGAGCTCAGTCCGCCTGTTCATCATAATGCAGTAAGGGGAGGGCATATCCCATACTAAGGAACATCTGCTTGCTGTTCTTCCTCTTGGACAGACAATCATGTGTAACGATACTATGAGTTCAATAAAGCCTTTTTTTGTTTGATTCCATACTGTATGCATTGTATTCATTTCTGCGCAACTATGCTTTCGTCATTCTTTCAGAACAAAATGCTGTATCTCATTTCTGAATTTCATGTCTCTCAGATGATTTCTCGTGAAGTTATGGCAAAAAACATACCTGTTGCTTAAGTTTTGCACACCAGTGTATAATGAATATTTTTTATGTAGAAATTTCATTTTCACGAGCCAAATTTATAGCTAAAAATATTCACATTTTCACTGAAATAATCCGATTTATATGCCAGGTTCTAAATTAAAGGAGATACAACAAACTTGCATTTGATTAATACTTCTCAAAAATATCGAGCACAAAAATAGGCCGTTTCTTATCAAAATGGCATTATTCCATATTTTACAAGTGAAGGTAAGAAAATTACAGAATAATTCGTTACATCAAAGAATAAATGATACCAAAAGGATGAAACAAGGAAATTCAGCCACTGAAATTCCAACTTCTGCCTTAAGACGAATACTGATGTTTTTAAATTAGAAAAGACTAGCTACAAATGTACAAAAGAAAAGAAATTATTAATGTTGCCAAAATAAGATTTTTGTGGGAAAATGCTTCTAGACTTAGAGAGATACAAATTTATTAATGCGATACATAGCGCTTTAATCCTTTTTTGGAAAAAAATCATTTTATTCTCGTACTTTTGTCAGTTTCTTCACGTTTCTCGTTAATATTATTTTCTGAAAGAATATATGTCTGTTGATACCAGCTACTATTCCTTTACCTAAGAATTACCATCGTTTCGTCAAAGTTATAAAACATTGGAGTTTTCTGGAAAATATAGTTACATCGATAAACGTTCGATATTTGGAGGTTTATTCACTTTTTTTTTTAACTGAAGAAATTCCAAGTTGGATAAAATGAAATTTTTCATGTTACGGCAAGAAAGGTGCCTTAAAGGCATAAATATTAGAGAAGTTACTTAACTTTTAGAAGAAAATTTTAAACTTTTTTTACTTTCCCTATAACATGATAATATTTAAAAGGTTTTAAAATTTGTTTAATGGTGTGTCATATTATATTGCTATTTAAAGATAAAATCCTTATAAAATGTGAATCATTTTTTTTGTGTAAATGGACAATATTTCAACTGAATTGTTTAGTTATCAGAAGGGTAATAACAATTATTTTATCTAACCTGATGAAATTTCACAGAAAGAAGCAAAATCGGAATTTCACAATTTGCTTGTACGTGAGTAAATATAGCTTAGGCAAAATAATAAATTTAATCAATATATACTTTATATTTTTTTATTATTATTTAAAAAATATAATTTTTTATTCCAAAATTTTTTAGCTTAATTTTTATTTTTTAGCAATTCATTATTATAAATCCCTTTTTTATCTAAATGTCTCTATATCGGTTGTGTAACTTGTATTGAAAATCTATAATTAAATTAATATATTTATTAATAATTTTTAAATAGTTTAATGAACTCGAGTATCCACAAGATGACAAAATTTCAAAAATCTTAAAAGTCAATAATAGACAGGAAAATAGATTAAAAGATTTCATTTATACTAACATAAAAAAGTGAAACAAAAATGCAAATATTTGGAAACTTTGAAAAATATAGCCAATAATCAAACACCTTCATCACTTAAAGTGAAAATCATGGTTTAGGATAGAAAATTATCAGTTCATAAAACGCTTTATTAAAAATTTTTGTACTTATTTTTTGCGATATGCTTGAAACAATTTTTATACAAAAACAATTTTTAAAATGCAAAAATTCTTCTGGAGACTTTCAATTTGGTCTGTGAACTTATATATTGTTCTTCGTCGACTTTAAAACTTTTTAAAGATTAAGAGAAATTAGTCGACATATGTTTAGAAAAACCTCTAATTTTTGACCATCTTTGTAATTTGAAACAAATTTCTTTATTATTTTTAACAACGGAAATTTATTAAATACTTTTATTCTTAAAATACGCACTGATGACGATAATAGTAGAAGTTTAGAGAATTGGGGTAAAATATAAACTGAAATAATTACATTTTATCAACCTTAGAGAAATTATAAACTATTAATATTGCTAACATCTTTAATTTTAAATACATTGACTTAGAAAACGAGTGAAGATATTATATGTCATATCTATGGATGAAAATATAGTTGTTATACTTCAGAACAAGATCTGGACACACGGTTGCCATAGCAGCATAATGATCAAGAATAAAGTGCTATCGCCAGTAATGTTTAAATGCATATTCTTCATATTTTTAATATTAAATGAACACACTATAATTACCTGGCGTTTTCTAGAAAGCCTATTGGAAATTTTATCTTTTCGTAATAAGATATGCGGATAAATTTGCATGTAATAAAAGGAACATAATGTAAAATTTATCACATTCATATATTCGTTAATCAGAAATTTTTCCAAGATAATAAATTCAAGTTGAACATTGTAAGTGAATCAAACTGTAAGAATAATCCCAGGAAGGAACTGTTTATGAATTCTTATTTTCTTCTTCCAATATTCATATACGTGATCTTAAAACATAAGTTTTTAATTCTTTATAATCTTAGATACTTTAAATTTTTAGATATAATTTTCAAAGGCACTTAGAGTTGGTCATTTATATATTGAATGACTTGCGTTTATAATACTTCTTATAGAAAATACGATAATATTTGGTTTTAAAAATTATTTGGTGAGCGTGAGATAAAAGCTAAATGTTAGTAATGCAAGAAGTATTGCCTTTTGCCTCTCTTTTTTTTATGATTGACATTTTAAAACTATAAAAAAAATATTCCTGCATTACATAGAAGCGAATAACATCATTAATATAAGGAAATTACTGCTACCCGATTCTGTGTCTTACTTAAGTCATGTTTCGACGTTACCCAATCTGCAAGAATTGTATTATTAATTCTGATCTTTCTTTAAATAAATCGACACTCCGCGCATTTATTGTTTCAACTTTGAATCATTCGTACTCTCACACATAATTTTATAATTCTAAATTTCACTTAGCTGGAAGAACCTTTTTGCTTTTAATTGAGACTGATCATTTGGTATTTTGTTACTGATTCTGACTACAAATTAGAAAATTTTAATTTTTAAATTTTGTACGTTTAAATATTGAATTTTTATGTTTTAATTATATGTAGTTTTCTATTTTTTGTATCTGTTCTATTTAATAAATAATCCATGGCGTTTAAGCAACTTTTCTCCAAAAATATCACGTGGACTAACATTTAGAAAGATTTTTGTCATATGCATCAACAATGCTTCCTATGACAGTAAGATATTCAGATTGTCACAAATATTTTCACTAAAGCTGTCAAATCTGAATTGAGTTCTGACTTTCCGTTTCTCGACGAGTTTAACATAAACGCTGAAATCCGTAAATATTGCGCCAAGAAGTTTTTTGAAATATTAATATAAAGCATTCCATATAAGGCCATTTGAATGACAACAGTTCAAAGAAATTTGTTTATACATTAGAAAATATTCAGTAATGAATAATTCTGCATAATCCATCTGATCTAGGTTCATTCAATGAAAGAATAACTGATAATATTGCCCTTAATAACCATTTCATATTCAATAAAACAGTGCCTATTTGAAGAATGACGTTAAATTTTGAATATATTTTTATATCGTCAGTTTAGGAAAATCTATTTTTGTTTTTTGCATTAACTGCTTGTTTATTTCTAGCTCGGCTTCTAGGAATCAATTCATCTGGACTTCCATGTTAAATTTCTCATTTATTTACATAGGATTATTATATCAGAGTTTTAGCTAATTTCGTAAAAGTAACAAATAATATTTTAGATGCTTCTAATAAAAAATGTTATTCAAATACATTTGATTTTTAACCTAGATGAATTCCAGTTTGTATTGTACATTATACTGGGTAATTCTATTACCATAGGTTTTACAAGCAAATCGAACCTCGTATCAACCTATTAAAGCAAGAACTATGAGGCAAGAAGAAAATTGTATAGGAAAATGTATTTTTCCACTTTTTTTTTCAATGATTGGAATATACAACCTATCATTTTCGGACAGGTACAGGATATATACATTCTTATTTCAAACAATCAGAAAGAAACATGACGTTTATATACAGGCTGATCCAAAAGTTCTTCGAGAAACTTAAAGATCAATTCTATTTGTCATACAAATAAATGTTACAATAAAACTGGGAGTCGGAAACAAAATTAAGCTATGTTACTGGTTTCTTCGTCACTGAACTTAGCAAAAGATCGAACCCTTTAAATAACTTGTGCAACACTGATTTCAATGCAATACAAATTCGAAGTTGTACAGCATAGCTACATAAGCATGCAATTCACACACAGCATGTCAAAGGAACAATGGTACAACACATTTTTGAACTTAATCATTTCATTCCCAAGAACATTCTAGTTAAGGTAAGAAAAATATTGAAAAGCTCGTGCTTCCTTTTCAAAGATAAGAAAAACTCTCAACCTTCTTCAAAATCCATAATGACAGCCCGAGTTTTTAAGGGATTGTTGTTCAAATAAAGACTGAACAATTGACGTATATTAAGCAAATATATTCTCGAACCTCCTTTGAAAGTGAGTTCTCAAGGTACCTCCCAGTCTTCCAAACCCATCCTGGTGAGCAACTCTGAGGAATAAAGCAAGGATTTCGAGTATTCAAGCAATCATATTTAATAAAAGCTGGGGAAATTTCATAGTGATAACCAGGCGTCTCAGGCATCTGCCGTAATTTTCTTGGATGGACGTTTGGAGCCTTTCGATGTTGATAGAATTAAATGTGTTTTAAACCAGCAACGAGCATTTATTAAATTTAGTTTTAATAAAATAACTATATACGGAAATGGTTGCGATTACTCAGACGACACAAATGTTAGTCTTTCAGCATTTCGAACACTCAACTCAGCAATAAAATATCTTGTGGTAAATCATGTATTCTACAACCTAAATCTTTGCCATGTCCTTTAATAAGAGGTGTATACATATGAGTGCTTATTTGTATATTCAAAAAAAATTAAAGAGAATCTTAACTGCAGAAAATATTAGCGTGTAAAAATTATTTTCACGCCATTTTAAATTCAATTTTTTCCCCAAAAGTTAAGACGGAAAAAAATTATTTTCTTTCATCAACGTTCATATCTACGTCGTTTTCGTTTTCTTTAATTTTGAAATTTTTGTATTGAAATGAAAGCAAACATAATTCTAAATAAAATACAATTTTTTTTTAAGTGAAGCATGTTCAATAACTCTCTTAGCTATTCTGCTGTGGAAAAGAAATTGAATATTCAGAAAAACACTTTCGGAAATATGAATCGCAGATTACAGATTTCAATTCTATTTCCTGCATTTATCTCAATTTTTGAGAGGGTCAGGCTGCCTAAACTAAATAAATAAAACGTTTATGAGGCAATTAAGAAAAGAACGAAATTTAAACTCAGAACTAATGCCCTTTTTCAGAAACAATTAAAGTTGTAATGGTTGAAATTCTAAGATGAATTCATTACTTTATCGCAAACAGTGTTTACCATAGTTAAAATAGCAATCGCTCTTCCTTAATTTCATTTTATATTCAAAAGGAAATAATCTGTGAAAATCAAAAACGAAAGAAGAAATAACTCTCAAGAAAATAAGCTTTTCACTGATTACGTAGTTGCTTAGATTTATATTTAACGTCTGCTTTTAAATTAAAATTTGGGCCGCTTATCAATTCAGAGATAAGTTTGATTCCTGATGCAAATAATTTTCAAAAATAAGTAATTCTATTTTAAACATCCGATTATTTCTTGAAAGTTAATTTTATGTGACAAACGATTTTATTTTAAAACTTCTCAACACAAATACAAAAATTTTCGATTTATTTTGCTAGAAAGAGAATTTATTTTAATCTCGTAAAAAATGAATTTTGCTTATTTTATATGATACTAATAAATGATTGGCTATATTTGAATATGAAAATATTTTGTTTTAATGAAAATTTACGTTATGGGTTCTTATAGCGAATATGCCTTTGAGATATATATAATTTTTGAAGCAGAGATAGTGTCCACTTGAATTTTGAGACACTTTGAATTTTTTACTGAGTTTTATTATATCCCAGGAGGCATGATTTATGTACAAGCAGCGCGGACAAAACACGTACACTCCCAGTGCAACACCAGAGCAGAAGCCAGTAAAAAAGGGGCAAGAATGATAGAATATTTTTCCCAGTGCTATATACTATGAGATTCTGATAGGGATTTCTTTATACATTTCGAATTAGGCAAGGGAATCCTAGGGATCGTTTAAAATGAATACGCTTGGTTGACAAATTTATCCCTTCACTCGGAGCTCAGAACCGCTGACTAAAGCAATTTTACAGAGCTTTCTGTTGCATTAATTAAATTGAAAAGGTGGAATGGGATCAGGAAATAAGAGAATATTTAGAATGAATTTAATATGGGCTAAATTAAGACAAAATTTCGGAAATTACTTAAGTTTAAAATAGATTTTAAAATATAATTACATATATATACACGAGAGACATTATTTTGACTGTCGATTTATAAAATAAAATAATAGGCGATGAGACTATTATTTTATACTATATCATTTATATTCTATTTCTATTCTATCCTTTTAATTGGTTAGAGAGAAAAATCAAACTGAATACAACTGCAATAGTTATTAACTATATTAAATGTAAGCTCTAAGGAAAGTGAAAAGAAAAATTTATTTGACGTAAGTAATTACACTCTCACTGTTAACATCCAGAATTAACTTTTTATCTTGCCACTGCTAATAGCAATTTTAGGTCCTATGGTAACCGTGCAATACCCCTTATTATGACTGGCACACAAATACTTTGAAAGAGGTACGATGTAAAGTTTGATATTTCCCTACTTCATCAATAAAACCAAAAATTAGATTTTTGCATTGTATTTGTAAAAAAAAAAAAATCATTTATTATTTAAAATTCTCAAATAAATGGCAGATTTATAAATGCAAGAAGAAATCCTATTTATATTTTATAATCAAGTAGAAAAAAGTATAAAATATTATTTAGCAGTTTGAACATGAATACTATCAAAAGGTATGCGTAAAATACTGATGCATTATTTATTTATTCAGTTTTATAGCATAATTTTTCTTTGATAAAGTGTTAACTTCCTTTTGGAAAAAGTTAAAAATGCATATTTTTGCATATTTAAGAAATGGATGATAATAACGATTTCATTCATAAAGATAAGCGTCAGATGAATGAACTCGTATCAGTTTCACTCCTAATTTGAATTTTTAAGAAATAAATGCCCTAAAAAAGAAAAGTTGTAATTTAGTGAAACCCAGAAGTAATTATTTGAAGAGAAAATATTAACTTGAAACAAATACTTTAAAATCCCTTCTGGCTACAGAAAGTGCAGGTTTTAAATAAAATAATACACTGCAGAAAAGGATTCATAGAGAATCATAGAATCGAATTACTCTCCATTTCCTTTTTATTTTCATTTTAAAGTTGTCACAGTTTATTATTTCAAGCAGTAAGAATATTACTGGAAAGAAGATGGATTTCAAACAGAATAGAATATTGATTAATTTTATGAATTTTAAATTAGAAATGCAAAAACATCTAATTAGAAAATATATATTTAAAGTAAGACATTACTTTCAAACATTCAATATTCAAAACTTTAATTCAAACACCTTTGTTGAAGTATTATTTTTTTTCGTAATAGTTCACAATACTTTGTTGCTAATAATGCTTAGTTTCTAATATAAATTTATGTAACTTATGATTACACATAAAGCGAAGGGAATTCGTGTTATAGAATTTTATAGAAGAATCTGCGAAAATTTATTGATATATATATATATATATATTTTCTTCATGGACTACATTATTTTGTTTTGATGAGTGTTGCTTGCTTGATTAGAAAATTAAATTAACGAGATAAAATTAAACCTCTAAATTAACCTATAAACCTATAATCGAGAAATAATTTGCCAAATAGTGTATGCGCCAAAATATACAGTACTGAAACTCGCGTATCTCGAACATGTGCATTGTCGACGTGGCATAGCTCCAAGCTACACGTGTTCTCAGTAGTGAAAAGGGAGTTGGGTTGTACAGTTGTCGTTGGAAATGGGTCCCTCGACGGAGGGAAAAGTATTTATAGTTGAGCATTATTTCCTCTCATACAGAAGCAGACGTGAAGGTGGGCCGAGTTTGAAAAAGGTGGCAGAACAATTACAAGAGAAGTTTAATAAGATATCACCAAGTAACATAACATAACGTCATCCTGTGCCTCCGGTGCCTATAACAGTAAGTTATCTAACCAATTGGATGAGATTTAGCATCAAGTAACACAGTTATGTTGTGTATTGTTAAGAAATTTCGCCAATTTAGTACTGTACTGTGTCAACGGAAGGGGAATTCTAATGGAGAGTGTAATCAACTGTGAAGATCCACCAAGAACTGTGCCTGCATTACATGAGAAAATCAGCAAATCTTTTTGAAGGAATCTGCAGCAACATTTGTTTGAGGATATGTTTTAGAATCTGACTGAACGATATGAACACTGTCTACAGCGAGGAAGTGCACACTCTGAACACTTACATTATGTTTACCATAGTAAATCAACACGCCAATAATATGTATGTGAATTTCTTTTGAGGAAAAATAAACTGACAGATGGAAATAACGTAATTTTATTCATGTTTTCAGTACTGTATATTTTGGTGCATACTGTATTTTAATTTTTTAACTATTATAATCTTAATTTCTTCATTTTAAAAATACTTTTTTACCAGTTATATTAGGAGAACACTTTAAAACTTCGCTATGTCAAACTTCAAGAATTAAGTTGAGAAATCGTAAAACATTATGCTTACACTAGCGAAATATTGATCAAATTAACGACCATTTTACATGTTCTTTTGAATGAACTACAGAACTAAACAAGTATTGTACACAATTAGCACATTATAATATATAGTTGTTGTTTTTTTTTTGTTGTTTTTTGATATTTAAAATTGAAAATTTATTGATTCCAGACACATTTTAAATCAGATTTAGTAAAAGAACAGTATTTAAATTCTGACTGTAGCAAATATTCAAAATTTAGATTAATGTTTTTCTTTATTTCAATTATTTAATTAAAATTCTTAAGAAAAAATATTTGCATCAATGATTCTAGTTTTATTTGTAAATTGTTTCTTTTCCGAAAAAGTGAACGAATAATAAAAAGGTTAAACAATAAAATCGAGGTAAATGTATCTCCTATTGCAGCGAATTTAAATTTAAATAGAAGATAAAATTTTAATTTCAATTATCAGAAAATTATATTCAGTTCCCGTGATTACAACATGCATAATTTTTATTCTTTGATACTAATTTAAAACTAAGAAAATATGCACAGCTATCGAGTAAATTATTTTACAAATTATTATAAGTTAATGTATTTAAAATCGAAACGAAATATTTTGAAATGCATTTTAATAAAATTATATCTCTATTTAAGCACCAGAACGGGTAATATATAATATTTGGCATGCACATGCTATTTCCACCATTATAAAAATGAATTAAAAAGCCAAACTTATTCAATTTATAAAATTATTTAAAATACATTGGAAGTTTTATATGTCAGAAAACGACAAACTCATATTGCTGTTCATTGACAAAACAAAGTAATTCTGTGAATAGGTAATTAGTTACTCGATGGGATTTTTTTTAAATACAATAATTATATCTTCCACTACTGAAATCAAGATAAAAATTCTTATATGAATGCAAGATTGAAATAATCAGAATTTCTATCACATTATATACACTGATTGTTGAATGGAAGTTATTTTACAAAATTCTCCATAGATGAGCTTTAGTATTTTCAGCTTAATAAAGATATTCCATACATATATGGCTACAGAATGAATCGTTATAAATAAGATTAATAGATCTTCTACTAATTAACTCGGAATTATATTTTATAAAAAATATTAAGCGTTACTTGTAAAAAAATATATAAAAAAATGATTCGGTAAATTTGTCGGAAATTGTAAATATGCATCAAAAATATTCAAGATATAGTAGCTTACATTCAATGTAATTACACCGGGGTTTAAGAATTTTGTTAAGGTTTGCAAACAGAAAACAATAATCGAATAGGATAAAATGACTGTATTTTTATCACATTAAACGAAAGAAAAAGTACCTCTGTGTTATCTATAATTTATTTTAAAAATTCTGTTTAAAGTTTTAGTTCTGTTTAGTTTTAATTTTAAAGTTTCTGTTCTGTTCTTAGCAGCTGTTTAATGATAATTATTAAGATTAGTTCATTTAATATAATATTTGAACCCTTATTGCTTTTTTAAAATTTGTTAATCAATATTGCACGCCAAGATTTAAAAACGCCAAGTTGCAAAGTATCGCCAAAACTCATTCGTTCAAGATTTTTTTTATATATAAACATTCGTCATCTTCGGAAACAAGAATATTTAATTCTTGATTTTACTCACAAAAAGATTACGATTTGTCAACATGCAGTGCTGCGTTGAATTATCTTATATAAGTTTTCGCATCTGTTCTCAGATTTAATTTGCTTTTTAACCACTAGCTAGCTTTCCTTTAAAAAAAACCCATTTTGCTCTCATAATTCAATCATAGTTGATAGTGGTTTACAGCTGCCCAACCAATTTCAAACTATACCTGGCAACCTAGCTGCTCGTTTAAACCAATCCAAACCACTCTAATCCTGATAAAAAAAAATGTGTATACCATGTGTATCATCAATTCTTTGTTTCATATCTGATAGCATGAAAGCGATATAAGTGATCACGCTAAACAAATAATTTTGTGTATATTTAGATATGTTGGCATCAGATTAGAGATTTTTGATAACATAAAAAGAATTATTATGTTAGTGCCCGCTGTTGGTAACTGATGTAAACACTAACTGCTGTTACTACGTAAAGAAATTAAAACCGACTGCAATTTTCCTTTTTTGAAGCTTTATGGTTAGAGTTTTATCTATGAATAATTTATCATCGCAATTAATCGATACTTAATATATTGAAATTGTTAAGTGCGTGGTTTAATTTCCTCATGTTCTGACGTGAAAAAAAATTTAAAACCTTTAAAAGAAACAATATTAGTAAATAATTAAAAAAAATTTGGGAAGCACTTAAAACTGATAACAAATTGAAAATCTGACGAAGTATGAAAGGTTTTTTATTTCATGCATAAATAGGAAAATAAAAAAAATTAGTGCTGAATATTCTAATTAATTAAACAGAAGACCGTAAAAATGAAAATCATGCTATTTCTTTTTTATATTTTATTTATTTTCTTATTTTGGCTAATTTGTAAAAATAGTTATTTAGAAATAACTTGAGAATCAATAAATAGAAATCAGGATTTTTTTGGACAATGTTGCTTTAGCTTTAATGAATTTCAGAATTCCTTTAAATCATTGTAAAATAATTACTCCAATCAGTAAATCATGAGTATAAACTGCATGAAAACTAATAGCAAAGTTGAAAAATACCATATTATACAATATTTTAGCATCAATAGTGTTTCAGTTTATTTGATGTTTAAATGAAATTTTTTGCCTGTAAATCAAATTTCACAATCACAGCAAAAAAACATTTTTTTATTTTTTATTTTATCACTGAAAAATTATTTTGGCTTCTTGAAATTATCAAAATTCTATATAAAACTTTTTAAGCAACTGATCAAAATGAATTTTTTGTTAGCATCATTTTAAAAGTGAAGCATTTCTTCTTTACAGCATCAAAATAACAATAAAATTCAGATTTATCTTATAAACGAACAATTCTTCAATTCTTTTGTATATATTATATATATATATATATATATATAACGGCTCTAATGATTTGAATCAAATTTTATATTTAAAGTGGGTTTTTTGTAAGTTTATATACATAGGTGTCTTTCATGAAAAAACGCAATTTTACTCACAAAAAAATTCATTTTTTATAACTAACCATACTAACGATTTTTCTATCTGCTGTCATGATGACAATGTCATACGTCCATCTCGGACCCGATTACACCATGATAAATCTGAGTGAAAGTTTAAAAATATAAGAAAGAATAGATAAACTGTAAAATGAATAGTATACTATAGCTGATTGTTTCGATAGTATGTTAAACTTAGTGCATTTACTATTTTTTTTAAATCTTAAATGATGTAATTATATTTAATCACTATGTAATTCGTATCTAAATATTTTCATAAAAAAAGCACGATTTTCCAAAAACTGCCGATCCTAGCTTGATCTTCCACATATTAATTTAAAAGACTTTTTTAACAACTTTTATAACAACTTATATTAATTTTAATAATTAAACTATTTTAAACCACTTTTGGTGCAAGATTTTATTCAAATTTCAATAAACTATTTGGAAAAGAGCATAAAAATCATGTTATAAGAGCATAACTAAAAAGCTAATAAAAATTAGTATTACAATTTCTTCAAAAAAAATTTCTAATAGGAAATCAAAAAGTGTTTTATAAGTCCAAAACTATTATTTTTTAGTTAATTGATGATTAGCTTGAGCATAAATAAAATTTCGAAATTTAATGCATACGAAAATTAAATGTTTTCTCATATATTTATCCACTACCTAGTATATGTGGAAACGACTGTCATTGAACGCTCACGTGCAGATGCTTGGTCATACATCGTGAAGAAAAATTGCCGTACATTCCAAGAACATTATGCTGATATGAAATCAGATTATGAATTTAAATACTAAAAATTGAAATTGATAGTTCTTCCTTTTTCTTTCACACATGAATGCCATTTCATTCCTTATGATACGCAGAAACACCCACACACACATACATATATCCTGGTTTTATTTAAAGATCCGAGGATCCTTAATAAAAAGATAAGAATAAAAGACAAAATAAATTTATAATCAGAAATTATGTTCAATCATCATTACTTTATAATATAATATCCATAAAGATTCAGGCATTTTTCGTATCAGTGAATCAAGACTCCTATTTCCCTTTTAGAAAATCAGTTACCACCAGTGATCTGATACTTTGAAGCTCTTATTAGACTATAATTTATATTTTGGCTTCCAGAGAAAGGATTAAAATCACTCGTCTCTAAGCTATTTTCTTCCTGATGATGGATAAGAACGAAAGTCTGGAGCAACGGAAGATTTTCAAGCCGTTCAAAAGAAAACTTGCGTGTGTGGGGGGAGCGGGGCGGAATCCTAGGCAAGAAGCTATTTACAAGTTATACCGAAATTGCAGCTTGGCTAGTGACAGTTTAGACATTTTTTCCCCATATTCTTTTCTAAAAACACATTTCAAATTACTTCCCTCTATTTCAGGCTTATCTTTTTAGGCCCCTTGGAGCTGACAAAAACTCCCCGGGTCTGCATTCTTTAATATAAACAGCTATTTATTCCCCAAAGGAAGTAAATCATCGCTATTCCGATTTAAAAAAATCGACTTGCGATTCCGAAAATATTACGTCTGCTTTTATTCTCCAGAATTGAGAAAGACTGCAGGTCAAAGATAATTGTTAGGGTGATCTATCGATTTCCAACAGCTCAATAGAAAATGAGAAAATCAGGGGAACATAAAGCTTTTTTATCCTATTATGAAAGGGAGGGGGAAATCGGGGATCCATTACACAAAGAATGGGAAGTGAAGATTGATTTGATGAAATCGAAAAGAGCAGGAACTGCTGTCAGTGATACCCATTTCTCACAATAATCGTAAATGAATTGATGGTGATGGAGGAAGACATTTATAGACTATATTCATATGCCTATATTTTTATAAATATATTTTATTTACTATTTTATATGTTGTTTAAATTTTTTATTCATTTAAGTTAATTTCGACGAAAAAATTTAAAATTTTAACAATGACTATTCAGCTAATGATTCTTTTTATATATTTTATAATATTTAGATAGTAAAATAGAGTGAACCAATTAATTAATACTGGCTAAAACAGATATAAATGTCCATTTAAGATTATAGAATGTATTTCTAAGCAAAGCACGATTTTTACTGGTACAAAACAGTCATTAAACATCTTTAAATTGCTGGCATTCTTAGGATAGCAAAACGATACTGGTCTGATGTTAATAGAAACTATTAATTATTAATACTTCAAAGACACATTTATGGCTTTTATGAGATCTGGAAGTTAAATTTATCTTTGAACTTATTTCTTTAAAAAAATGTAGGTAAACAAATTCGTTAACATTTTTTTAAGTTAACAAGCACTAAAGTTATTTTAACTAAGTTATTAATACTGAAGAGCTGAAGACGAAGAATGAGCATCATCCATACTTCGAAAACTAAAATAGCTGATTGAAAGTAAAGCAAATAATTTCTTTTAAATATTATTTGTTTTGATTTACATTCTCCTTCTTTTCTGTCTCCGTTGTTCCTTGTAATATTAAAAGAAGAATAAAAGATATTTTAGATATATATAATAAAATATACAATTTAATACCAAATATTATTAAACAGGTAATTATATTTCCGTCAAAATATTTAAAAGTGAAATTTAAGGTTCCAAATATTAAACCGACTTAGACTGTTTGGAAGATCGACAAGTCTAACATATTACATATATTCTTAAATGAAAAATAAATATATGAGTATATATTATGCACAGATACGACCCTATACCCATAATTTGAATTCAGTTCACATTTTGATTAGAAATGAAGAGCATAAAATATCTAGAATAAGTTGAAAATCTTGTCTGAATACGATGGATCTAAGGGGAAACCAGTTTAAATTAGATTGAAATGCTAGTGTGGTGTTTGTAGAATAGAAAATGGACTGTATGCCACACTTTTTCTAAAAACTTTCGACGAGTACCGTTTCGTTTTCTGAATGATCAAACTAATTTCTAGTCAACAATATTTAATTAACAATTCCATACTTTTCATTACAGAACGTTCACCATAGAACGCCAACCACGAAACGAGTCAGGAACAGGAATAATAAAGAACAAAATTTAGAATTTATATAGAAAAACGATTTCCACAATTGGCGAACTATCATCTGACTTGGTGATAATAACAATATTTTTTGTTTGATATTTAACAGTGTGGAACATCAATTTCCCAATAACTTCTTTAGATAATTGAAAAGAAGAAATATTGCTTATTAACAAACAAATCTTAGATGATTTTTTTTAAATTGCTTAAAAATTATAGTAATTTTTATTATTTTAAAGTTATTTAAAGTTATTTTTAGTTTATTTAAAGTTATTTTTTACCCACATTTACGATCAATTTTTAACCTATGTATATGAAATTCAGTTGAGAAAATGTCAACAATTACATTTTTTTTTCATCCACATGGCTTCTTAAAAACCTCATGAAATATTGAGAAGAAATGGTGGAAAGGAGACGATATTTGCTTTACTACAAATTTTTATTTCAAATCGATGCATCACTATTAATTTCAAAATATGAAATCTCATTAGCAAAAAATTTGAATAATTCTGTATTTCAAAAAACTTTAAAAATAATATAGATGCCGTTTACAATGCTTCTTGCTCAACACTTTCTACTATATTCTCAATAAAATTATTACGTAATCACACCAGTGTTGGAAATGAACTACCGTTCTCCCGAAATAGAAAAAAATTTGTATTATATATCTTAATTTTTATAAAATTGGAACGAATACAAGGTAACATTAAGGTTGATTGAAGGCAGGAATTGAAGGTAACTTTAAGGCATTTTTATTAAAGAAACCACCAGGAATAATCGCTTACAATTTTAAATAAATAGTGGAATTTATTTCTTTAAATAATTTGACCTACCACAAAACTTCTCAGGATTCCACTTTTCAAAATACGTGTTTATTAAAGATAAAGGAAATAACTTGTGTTTATTAAAGATAAGTGACTTAATTTTATTAACTTGATGTGGACTCAAATAATGTCAATGTGAGAGAAAAGAAATGTCAATTTTTAAATCACATTTTCCATTTATTTCTTTAAAAATTTTTATAGTCAATTTTTTTATTCTTCTAATGATTTTGCCACCTTTAAATAGATTAAAACGATAAAAAAAATGTTTAAAATTTCTCAGTTATAAAAAAAGTTTTTTTCCCCTAAAAGCGTAATGATGAAGCATATGATTTGAAAAAAAAAACCATACAACATTGAAGTATATGATATGAAGCAAATGGTAACCTTCATTATATTTAAAAAATTCTAAAATTTCTACAGTTTGAAATTTCAAAATAAAGAATAACACTTTTAAATTAAATTACGATTTTAATCAAATGATTCATAAAAACTTTATTCAGTAATTATAATTTATGATTCTCCACTTAAATATTATTTCACATAAATGCTGTAAATATTAACATTTTAAATTGTTTTACATATTTGTACTATGGAAAGTATTTTTGTTATTTCTATTACAGAATACGATTTTTCTTTTTATACTCTCCTAAATAAAATCGAATGATGTACTGCATCAAATAGTCCCTAACGAATCATGTCAAATCTTCTCTAGGGTATTTTATTGGTTAAATTCGGCCTGGGAAAATTTTGTAAGATTCAAATTAGATGCTTACGTTTCATTAAACTCTGAACCTCTTATTTTAACCCAATCAAATTTTTAAAAGATGATTTAAAAAAATAACAGACAATAGAAAATTGAAAGCCCTTCAGAATTTTCATTTTTTTGTCACAATATATTGTTATAATAGTTAAGAGCTCTCAAAAAATTTATATGTTAGATTTTAATCAAAGAATCTACTTTAAACTCCTCACTCAGTTTTTGTTTTTGCTATTATAAGGTTTTGAAGCCTTAATTTATTTTGTTAAGGTGTCAATTTTAATGCAAGCTAAAATTTCATGCTTTTATGAAAAAATCATTACATATAGTTAGATGCATTTTTCTCTGTATGGTATAATTTTTTTAAAAAATTTAAAAATTAGATTAACGTATAATATTTTCCTACTTTAACAAAAAAATTACTTCCATACAGATAGTATATATTGACATATTAAAATTTGAAAATTGAGTATTAATTTTTTAATAAAAGGGGAAGATAGAAAAAAGTAAAACGGGAAGTATTATATTTTAAAGAATATATATTCTTTGTGACACTATATAAGAATGTAATTTTCCACTATAATCATCTGTAATAAAATGCCACTTCTTTTGTTTAAGACTACTGAACATTAAACATTCAAGGCGAAGACTAAAATTTACACATGAACGTAATTGCAAATTGCCATCAACGAAAAAATAAAGACAAACTTATCAAAAGTAAAAATTACAGTGGCACTTTTTGTTAGTCATTCAATTAATTACTTAATGTGTTTATGTGGACAAAAACATGATTAGAAGAAACAATCGTTGAGAACTTTAAAGATATTTTTCCTTCATAATTTTAATAAAATAATCCAATTTCTAATTTTTGTCACCAAGTCTTTATTTAAACTATAGCAAGTAAGGTATAGGATATCGAACAGGAATGCATAGATGATTGACTGTAAGAAAGTATTCGGACCTTATATAGCTTTAGAAAAGAATTTGTCGACTGAGTGTTTTCATCCTGTGAGGAAAATAATAGCTATTGGAACTCAAAAATTTAAATTTACAACGAAGCTAGCGTTCACGCGATTAAAAAAAATTATTTTTAGACCTCAAATTATAAATAATTACACTCACATTTGCACGCGTGTGCACTCTACTATATATACAGCATAACAGCTGAAAATTTTCAGTTCATTGAAATGTCTGATTTCTACATATTTTAAAAGATCCTACTTGGAAATGTAATATTTTTCTAGCACCGCCATCTTTTCACAAAATTATTCAATTTAATATTGATAACGCAAGTCGAAGAACTGGATCTTAATGTGCGTCATTAAAATCTACTATAAACACTCCGTGATTCAGTAAATCAGTGTTGGTCATGGAAAAGTTATTAGCGAGTTTCCAAATCCATCGCCATTAAGCAAAATAAATATCTTTAGTCTTTATTTTCAGCGGCAGTTTTTCTAGTGACTTCACCCTTAGAACTCACGAATAAATATCGTTTACAATCACAACCATTGGCCGTCGTACGATATTGCGCAACACCATCCCTACATCGAATATTTCATTTCTTCCTCTAATCGATATTGGCAATGCAAGCTGTTCTCCAGACTATAGCTTTATATCTACTAAGAGCCTTAATTTCTTTTCAAAAATAAAAGTATTTTTAAAGATAGTTAACATACAAATTTTGAATCAAAATTATTGAAATCAGCTTTTAAATATGAAGTGGTGGCAAGAAAGAAATTTTAAATTTCGAAAAAGAATAAGCGAGCAAAAAATCTTGATTCCAATTTACAAAATTCAAATGACACAATATAAACAGCTTCCCTTTCAAAGGCTTTCATTGCCTTTATTCATCAAATTCATCAGCAGCACATGTAATAAATATAAATTCGTCTGTACTAATCAAAATTAAATGTCACAATAAGAAGAGATAAATCCGCACATGACGAATATCTTCTACTAATTGTAGAATATAATCGTCATTTTCCGACACGCTCTCTACAAATTACCATTAATCCTCTGATTGCGTAATTTTTTTTAAACACTATTTAGATGCGATGTTTGCAAATAAATTTAAAGAAACTAAATACTATACGTTACACGATAATATGATATAATAAAAATCTATACTCATTAAAATAAAAGCTAGAAACTGCGAAAAACGCGCAATAGAAAATGAACTGACTGCCAACCTGTGGAAATAGAGGGATAATCAGTAAAAGGGTTAAATATTTTTAGTCCTCACAACAATGTGATTTCATGTCTATATTTCAGCAAAATTTATCATTAAACGTCCCTGATCATATAAGTTATTAATTTCTGGCCTCATTTATATGAAGAATATTCACTCATAAAATAATACAATATTTCAAATATAGGAACCCTAAAATTTGTGCGAAGAATAAATATAGAGTGATAATCAGCAAGAAAAGAATATTAGACACTAAAAAACCTAAACCTTACTTCAAAAATAATTTTTTCTAAAGAAATCAATAAAAGTTTATGACTTTATTTGCATTTTTATGTGTTTTCAGAAGTAAAAAATATAAAAAGGCAGACACCGAAAAATAAATAAGAATTTTAACAATGTAGGTAATAAATTGTCTACTTTCTTATTTTGAGAGTTATTAGCTTTCAGAAAGAAGATTTTTTTTGTACGAAATTAAAAGGCGTATAAGATGTTACATAAGCACTTAGCTTACATAAAGCAAACTAAGGTCATAATGTCAGTGTATTTTCATTTCTGAAGCAAACCCAATAAATATAATTAAAAACAAAAGATATTTCCATTAGAGAAACATTGTAATAAAATTACATAATGGAAAAAATGAAATTATTATTATTTTTTTAATTTTATATTTTCAGAAGTTTGTGCTTAATTTGTATACTTTATCTGTACAATCTTTTCTACTGGCTAGTATAGATGTTATTCAAATAAGTTTAATGAAACAATTTTTAAAAATAAACATTTATTTCTTTGTATTTAAAAATGTATTATTAATCAGTTAAATGACTATGTTTTGATAATACTAAAAATTGTATTTTCATCAAGAACACAAAATTGCAAAATTTAAAAATTGGTACAAAAGGAACGAAATCACCTTTACCAAACTAAATAAGTAATAGCAAATATCTAGTCAAACGAAATAAATTAGGTAGTAAATAGATTTAAAACAATTGTTCCAAGGAATTAATCTTTTTTCTAATTTCTCCATAAAACGTTTTAGTTGCATATCGTATAATGACTTAATTTATTGCTAATGAATAAACTCGAGAATAGGCAACATCTTAATTTGTAAAATGTATCAAATGTATATCCTTCTAGAGATTTGAAAAAGGTTAAAAGAAAATAAACATCACTACATCAAAAAGTGACTTAAAATTTTAGGAATTTTATCAACCCTAATATAATCACCAATTTTTTTTCATAAAGAAAAGTTTAAAATTTTACTATACTCCAAAACGAATGATATAAAAAAGAGAAATAAATAAAATTGGAACTCACCTCAGAACAATCATGTTTCACTTATTTCTCGCATAACATTCATAGACCTTTCAGCCACTTGAAAATCACAGTCAAAAAATGTTTCTTGCTATTTCTGAATTATAATCTTTGTCCGAACAAGTGAGATGTTCATTGTAGAAACAGTTTATTATAGGCGATCAGTCATTTAGTCTGAATCCATAGGCATGGATCCAGCCTATGGATCTATGCTAATCCATAGGAAAGTCCATCAAGGTTTATTTTGTTACTGGTTGGAAACTGCAGTTTTGCAATTTTTCAACTTATCACTCATACAGCAGAGTTCATATATCTCACAGTAACACGAGAATCTAAAAGTTTTTTTTTTCCTTTATCATATCAAATGGTCCTATTTCTTTTAAGCGAAGATAGGAAGTAAATTAAAGAACACGATTTTTTATTACCCATTTTGACTATTTAGGGAAAGGTGTGAACCCTAAGCATAGATTATTTGATTACGGTAGGAAATTGCTTTACAAAATTGCTGTATGAATAACTAAACTTGAAAATAGTCCAATCTTTGAATCCTCATCCAAAAGGTAATTTTTCTTTAGAAATACTTTACAACTATGAATGCGATAAAGAATTCAATGCCATGTATTTATCCCACAAAGTAATTATAACAGTGCAATAACTTTTATTACTATAACAAAAAGTTTATTTGTTAATTATTTTTGTAAATTTCAACCAGAAGCATTTTCTTTAAAATACACTGTATGGTTAAGAGTGCGATTAGTAGTCCACTGTTAATCACTCGCACAACAGGATTTACACACAGACAAATATAATAGCTTGTTTAGAGTTAAAACTGTAATTAATAGTTCAAATTTATGATTTCTTGTGGTTAGCTGGCAGATTGTCTTAATAATTTCCTCTTCTATTTTATCGTTTCTAATACTTTTCCACTTGCACAATGCATAATGTTCGAAGTATGAATGACAGCATATATATATCCAATAAAATAGAATTATTTTACTGTGAATAAAGCTTATTTAAATTGGTAAAAATACACAAAAAACAATTTAAAAATAATTAAAATTAATTAATTTAAAGTAAAAATATATGAATCCGCAGATTTAATGTCACGTCACAACAAATACACACTCCAAATGACAATTTGCTGCCATTTCGGAATAGAATATATCATGAAGCTGATTATAATTTATGTACAAAAAGCCTAAAATTAATGATTTATAATTTTAAGGCTTAATATGTAGCCAGAAAATTCAAACAACATTTAAATTCTGGTATCTAAAAAAATACTTATAGTTTAATATTTGAATAACACAAATATAAAAATTGCTTTAAATTTCCACAGAAAGGATACTGGAACGAGATCCGAAAGGTTTAGTAAAGAGTAATATTCAGAGTTTAAAACATTAAGCAAGAGCATCGATGTTTTTGCCCAAAATTGAATTTACAAAGTAATCATCTATCAAAAGTATTTAGATTTTCAAATGTTCTAAATAGTTTAATTAAAATATTCCTAAACAAAATTTATGTTACATACAATAACCCTTTATCTCAAAGAGAAACAATTCTAATTCGGATTGGGACTTCTAATTTTGAATCAAGATTCGATGGTCAAGATGATACGTTAGATTGAAACCCTTTTTCAAACCTTTATATCATACGATTGTATGTTGATTTCCCTGTAAGTTGATGGTCAGTGTAACCGAGTCTGAAATTTGTTATGTTCCAATTTCGAACCCAAGATTATATATATTAGTCAAAACTTTATGTCGATAGCAAATATATATCTCACTCTAATAAGATATCAATCCCTTAAAATCCCATTTTATGTTTATTATTGAAAAAAAAACATTGTATAAATTGAATTAATTTTGAATTTGATCTTTAAAAAAATTAAGGATAAAATATGCTTATCATAGTTCATAAACAATTGTTGAAAAAACATTTATCGGCTTTTTTATCATAGAATCGTTTGCTTTGTACAGTGGTTCAAATTTTTAAATGAGCCAAGCTTGCTTGAAGCATGTAGTATCTTAACCGCTTAACTGTTTTGCCCGAGTACCATAAGTGCATCGATTTATCGAATTTTGATAGTTGTAAGCAAAAAATAATCCATTCATAACGATTTTAATTCAGTATTAAAATTCGAATACATAGATAAGTCAAGAATTCAATGGATTTTCAATTGAATCAAAATAAAAAAAATATTCCGAAAATAGAATGTGTCATCTTGTTAGATAGTAAAGAATTTAAAACAGTTAAGTGGTTAAGAAAAATCTTTTTATTACGAGAAAATTTCAAATAGATATGCTCAAAGGTAGGAAACCGCATGAAGTAAATAATAATAATGAAAACTGAGTATTTGAGTTCAAATAATCAGTTTAAATGAAATATTATTAGAGTACGATACCTGACATTTTCAGAATCCTTCTGCTAATGAAGAATATAATCAAATCCATATAACTTTACATATTGTACAGTGTGTTCTTATGTTAAAAATAAGGTTTTAGAGGAAAATTTATGGCCAAAAATATCACTCTAAGAACCTCAAGGAATTTAAGTTCTAGGGCGTCTTAACAGTGTTTTTTATAATTTAACACCCTCACAAACCCAACTTACTTGGTTGGGTATAAGATACATAACAGACTGATAAAGAACTTAATTCTTATATACAAAATACACTTAAAAATGGATGTATTAATTATTATTATTAATGGGATGGATGTATTAATGGAAATTATTTACATGATTAAAAATTATAATTAAAATTACAAAAACACACATTATAAGAACTATTACAAAAGAATTAAAAACATTAAAAATCAAAATTACTATACATTAATTTTTTTTCGTATAAGAAACAAGACTCCTTTTCTTCTTTTTGGATTCTGTATCTTATTTATTCCAATCTATTTTGCAATTCCTGTTGTGATATTTTATCTATTTTATAATTAACACATGAATAAGAAACAGGAGTCTCTATTTTATTCCTTGAAGAAGTTTCTAGCTTGGCATAACAATCGATAATTTCATTCCTGGATCGTTTACATAAGCATGAAGGCAGGTGATCCCAATCGAATCACCTGTCTAAAAAATATTTCTTATAATTTTATTACAAAAGCGGATCCAGGCTGCCACTCCGTAGAGCCAAGATGGAAGGTAGTCTCTCTGAATTAATATTTATCTTGACACCATTTTCCATAGCCAAATAGATCGCAAACTAAACGATGATTAATATCGCCCAACAGTCCATTTTGAAAATTACCACACATGTTCTGTGTAATCAAGATCGATTAGTAAGGCTGATCTAATCTATTAAGAGAATACGTTTCTTCCTCACGAAAATTATCAATAAGCTAAGCTCTGTATAGCTTCAAAAATTACACACATACAGTTAAGGAGCCTCATCTCTATAACAAAGATATTCCAGCCTTCATTTCAAAGACTATCAAAGATATTCCAGCCCTCATCTCAAAGATTTTCAAAGACATTCCGTCCCTATCAGTACGAAATGTCAAACGACATGGTTACAGTATTTGTACGAAAATATTCGCTTTTAAAAATATCCAACAACGAGCATCTTAGAATAGCTTGTGATAATTGGTAAGTGTACAGCCACTCAAAATGATTTCTCTTTATACACAGATCACTGTCCCATCAAAGTAATAAATTCCTGAAACTATAGAAAAAGTAAAATAGGAGTGCGTATCATTTTCTTTCTAGATAAATACACATCTTGACTCATCAATGAAAAGGAATATGTCTTAATTTTGCTGTGCTTAAGAGGATAATCCTGGCTCCAATGCGCACAAAAAAATCACTTTATTTATCAAAAAAATCACTTATCATTTCGCAATTGTCAGTATTAAAGCCAGACGTCTGCGGACAATTTATCCAATAGGACTGCTTCAGCCAAAGATTTTTACAGCCATGAACTGTTTAAGACATCATATATTTAACTCTTAACTAGGAAAGTGAAAATTTAGGACTTAACTAAGGAGATGCCGCATCTTCTACACATTCAAATTAAATTTTATAATAAAAATATTAATATGAAAATCAACCAATATATCCTGAAGGTATTTCTCTTCACATATAAATATGCTTTAGAAATTTTTCACAGTATATTATAACAGAAAAAAGTAAATGCGTTTGAACACGCATTTTTTTTTCAATTTACATGTTCCAGAAATAATACTCTTGTAAAAACATATTAGTTTTTAATTTTAAAATCATATTTACTTTCCATTTTATAAAGGTATTTAGAGAGCAATATAATGAAAAATTCAACAATTCTATGAAAAAAAAATGGCAATGAGTAAAATTAACCCTTTTTTTATCGATATCATTTCCACACATAAACACTCTTACTGAACACTCATAGCATGGTTTTCGAAGACATTTTAAACATATATGTTAAGCACAATTATAAAACACAGCTTGTAAATTCTGTAGATACCTCACTTGGTGTATTATTATTCTTTAAAAAAAATTTCGAATTATATTATCACTAGAAATATCAATTATATTTGAACACACATATTAGAATCCTTTTCCTAAATATTTCAGTTAAATAGCTGAAATATTTAGGAAAAGCCTCCTTTGAAACCGGTTGAAAAAGTGCACACGTAATTAAGGTCACGAAACAAAGAACTATAGTTTCAATCCATTCGATTGAGCTGAAAATAGAATATGGATGACCGAAAGTTCATCGTTAACGATCTCAGATACCATCTCCCCAGATGTAACGATATGTAATATCTTCATATGCCGTAATACTGGGATGAAATTTATGAAGACGGCACGTGTAGTTAGGTACTGATTGCATTCTCTCGGACCACCATTTAACACACTTCTTAGCACCGAATAGCGTCCACTTGACACTAATCAACTTCAATCTTGCAATGGCTTTAAATTTTAATTTACCATTTAAACGATATGGTGCAATCAATTTTTGTTGTAATTAATCCTAAAATATTTCTGCTACAAGATAATACTTCTATCAACAAAACACCCGAATCAGAAAGTCGGTTAAAATAATGCTATTTTTTAGCACCTATAAGATACCAATAGAACATAAAGCCTCACATACTATTGATTTCACTACAGTTTACACAGTCCATATTTTTTAAAACATCATCGAATCCTATTTTGGAAGAAAAATTTGTTTATTATTCAGCGATAAATCTCTAGTTTTGATTCAAATCTTTGAGCACTGAATAATTAATTGTCTCAGTTAAAATGTTTTAACACCTACTTTATTATAAATAATATATTATAATATAATATTTTATCCCTTTATTTGGAGCGTGGGAAAATGCTGATTTTACGGTTTTCTGCAGCATGTGTAGAAAATTGTTAAATAAGAAAAAGGTGGAACAGGAAATAAGAGACCATTTTAGAATGAAGTTAATTTGGCTTGAATTC
>JAPMOR010065265.1:9224-67433 GCA_026543865.1 Argiope aurantia
ATTTGATATCAAAGAAAATGCTTTTTATGAAAACATATCTTCCATGGTGTATGTAACTTCATATTTGTAGCACCCCAATGGACAATTGCTTCACCATGTAGTGAACAAAATATGAAAGACTGCGAATTGGAAGCTATGTACTTTTTGCATTCGGTCAATGAATCAGAAAATGGATACAATATCTTCTGTGAGTAAGTAACTATTTTTGTTTTTGATTGCAACATGAGGCCGCGGTGACCTGGTGGTAAGGTCTCGGCTTGTGAGCCGTAGAGTTTCAGGTTCGAGACCCGATTCTACCGAAGAAACGTCGTGTAAGGGGGTCTGTTGCAAGTTAAATCCGTCATGCCAAACGTTCTCCCAGTGGTGTGGTATGGTGTGGAGAGGGGGGTGCTAGCTCAGGTGTCGTCCTCGTCATCTGACCGCGGTTCAAAATTACGAGGTCCGTCCAAAAATAGCCCTAGTGTTGCTTCACAACGGGACGTTAATATAACTAAACTAAACTACACTTTGATTGCAACATCACGTTTTGTTCTGTATATTGCATAATATTTCCTGGTGAAACGGAAATTATAATAAAAAAAATTAACTTCATACTTCGAATTAAAGGCTAAGCTTTGATATACTCTCATTTGGCGCCTTGCGAATTCGGCAATTTTTCGGTGGCGCTTTGTTTGGGGTTACGATTGGAAACGCTGTTGATGCCGTCCGCGCCACATTCGGCCATTTCGCTAAAATTTGACGATAAACTATCTTTTGGCGTAAATAACTATGTATCAAAGTTGTTCCGGCTTCAGTGCCGGCAAATTTGTAGTAACCAGTGGTAGTAATTGCCCCAAAACTTTCTCGCATACTCTGTAATAAACCTATCATGATAGGGAACGTCTTTTAGCATAAATTTAGCAATTTTACTGAATCTACAATAGTATCACGGTTCCAATTTGTGTTTAAGACACGTTTTTTTCAACCAAATGAAACAGATATTTACAACACAGCTACGCTTTTAGTCACAAAATCCCATACCTAATTCGATATATTTAAGTTATTACGTGTTTGAATGATCGCGTTTACATGTTTCTGAAAGTACAAATCAACAGACAGTAAAGCCCTTATTGGATTTGGCAAAAAATTTAGCAGATGTCTATACTATAGATTATAAATCTGAGTAAACCAATTTTATCTATCTAATTTTCTTCGTTTTATAATTATCGTGTTAATATATATTCGAACAACCGGATAGGCTGACTTCCTCTGAACACTTACTCTAAATCTGATAAAAAATCTGCAAATTTGGTGTAAAGACCTTATTACCAAATATCAATTGTCTAACTAAAAGTGTTTTTGAGTTATCTTTGTCACATACAGACGGACATTTTCCAAAAATGTGTTTTTCAAACTAATGGAGGTCTAGAAGTGGAGATTCGTCAGAATCCTCGAATTAGAATTTTTTTGACGATTACTGTACTTTCACTATTCTACGTATACGAGAAAATAAAAAGTGAAAAGGATATGAATAGCATATTAAAATAATTTTTATCCAGATTCAGAAAAATCAAAGCAAAAACTACAAATCGCAAACGACTGAAATTTAATTATGTTCAAAATATACATTTAGCTTTTACCAAATGTACTTATTTCATTTGAAACTTAATTTCTGATAGCATTACTTCTCTAGCACCTTGGGTCACGATAGCTTAGAGGTAATTTCTTAGCTTCGAGACTAGCGGGACTCCACATTCCACTTCGATTCCACCGAAGATTCATTGGGTATGCAAGGTTGATGTACTATAAATCTGACATCAGGGATCAAACGCTGTTTCGCCGATATGGCGTGGTAGTTTGGAGAGAGGGCGCCAGCTCTAGCTATTCCCTCGGGATCTGATCTCTCTAAAAGGAGATGTTAATGTAACTAAATTTTACTTGAGCGTTTTTACGATTTTTGTTTTGAGCAAGAATTTTAATATATATATATATATATTCATATTTAGTGAGTTAATAAAAACATGCTTTAAAATTTTAAAATTTTTCCTTTTTTATTCACGATAGAAACTATACTGTATGTAAATATAATTCCTTATAATTTAATAAAGACACTCTTTACTGGAATCTAGGCAAAAAAAAAGATAACAATAACGATCCCTTTGGAAGTATCTCTGTGAATACATAAATAATACATTTGCCCATGATTATTTCCTTACAGAATTAATTCATTGATGCAATAATTCTGCCATTCCTATTCGCATTTTTACACATAGCTTTTCATCTCGTTTTAGCGAAACATATAATTTTTTCTTAATCCCAAACTCTTTTCTACAATTTTTAAATTTATTTATTTATTTCAATTCTGGATGTCTTACCATTCTTATTTCTACCACTAATACGTGTGCAAACTCTGATATAAAAATAGCATACTCACGTGAAAATGACAGATCATAAAGAGAAAAACTGTGTTCTGAGAAATCTAGTTTCATTGTCTGTTCATAGGACTCTTTTCCAGTAGATTGCATATAGTCTGAATTCGACAATCCTTATATTCTTGAAAAAAAGCAAGGTGTTCGAAAATTTAGCATATGGATAACTAAAAGATGTAAGAACACGAAAACAAAGACAAAATTAATAAACAATGTTAACGTCAAGCGGATGAATTAGTTATTGTTGTCCCCCAACACTGTAGTTAGATCTCAATGACAATTAAATTTCCGATTACATACTGTTCACTCTTGTATTCAAAAACCTTCAACGCATTTGCGCATATGTCAAGAAGCGTTTATTTCGTCAAAAAAAGGGGGGGGGGGGCTGAGAGGAAACATGAAAGGAGAAGATGTTTATATTTAGCAATAGAGTGAAAGCAGATTATTTGCAGAGTTAGGGTTGTACTAACCGTTCATCTTTCCGCTTATCACTCCTTAGCGAAGTACAATCGTCGAAAAGCACTAGTTTCGGAATTCTACAATGATAGGTGCTGAGAAAACGCATCAATTCTCGAATGTTTAGATGGCGGACAAAGTACAAATGTTCGAGAAATGGTGAGAAAATTATCTGAAGGGTTAATTAATACACGATTGTATTGGCTAATGTTCGTAGAGATAAGAAGTTTGAACAATCATTTAAAAACTGGATATTTGCCTATTTTCTAGTTTTTACTGAAATATTATTAATGTTTCGAGCCATTACAAGTATGCCGTTTCTGTATCTTCGTATAATATCTAGTTTATTGGGTAACTGAATTTTAAATGACTGTGTATAAAAAAAATCGAAAAAATCGATATTGCATAATGCAAAAACATTTTTATTCTGTAATTTAAAAAATAAAAATAAAAGATATAGTATTTTGCTTCATTATAAAAGTTGGATATTTATTGGAGTTGAAAAAAAAACAATAAAGTCAATTAGCAATAGAAAATGTAAAATTGTCTCTCATTTTCATTTCATAATTGGTAAAAACATTCCATTTCTTTACTATTTAAACTTTTGTGCAAATATAAGAAATGTAGGCATATTAAAGTTAAGAAAATGAAGAAATTGATTGTTGTGAAATTTCATAACAAATTATCTCTCAAATTATGTCATCTCCTCATTATTTTATGATTTTTCAAATACAAAGACTGAAATAACAATCTATACACAAATTAATTATTTTACAGACTAACAAATTAAAAAGAGATATCAACAACATTTTTTAATTTTTATAAAAAAAAAACAAAATTAGCATTTAATAGTTTATATTTCAGTAAAGTGTAAAAAGGGAATTAAGTGAAATACATTTAAGAGCGAATCACTACAAATACGACTAGGCATCATAATATCAAGGAAGCCTAGGTAGTTATGTTAAAAAAAAACTGTTTTTCAACTAGCTTGAGAGTTGTTGTCAACATGAGGCTTATGACAAAATATTATGATTCTAGAAATTCGTGAAAATGCGCCAAGTACAGCAAACCTAAATTGAAAAGTAGACGCAAAAAATCTTAAGTTCTCATTACATACAGGTGACTTTTGTGTACATTTCAGATACTGTTTTACCTATAAAAATATATATTGCCAAGAAACCATTCCTATTTGTTTTTTGAACTTTCATAATTTTTGTATTACATTAAAACTCCAGCCAGTTTTTAAAACTATTTGATTTTTTTCTATCTCTAAAAAGCAATCTGAAGAACAGCACCAGATGTCCATTGGATGTGGACGAACACTGCAAGAAACAATATCCAACAGCTTCTGCTACATACATTAAATTCTTTCAAGAAATGGTTGTATGGTGTAATAGAAGTTCACCTGATAGAAAAGGTAATAATATCTTTTACTTTATTTTTCCCATCGTACATTTCCCTATCAAGTTACTTATTTCGAGAGAAAAGATGGAAAGTTACCATTTAAGTTATCAAATTCCGAGTTTCACTGGCGACATAGTAATGACAATGGACTGTTTTATGTCTTCATTACCAATGATGGGACATAATAATAGCTTGAATATTATGCTAATTTCACATAACGCCTTCTAATCATGAATTTATGCACTGAATAATTTGGTGAAATACCAATACCAAATTATTTAAAACATTTATCTTAATACAACATACAAGTTAATGTATGCAATTTTTAGTAAAGTTTTTTTTTCTGAGGTCACCAGTGACCCAGTGGGGCTGAAATGTACATTGAAATTATACATGACATATACACCTGAAATGTACATGGCGTTCATTATACACTAGACCTTATAATTCAAAGTAGAGAGACTAAATGCAAAAACCTGTACCTAAAAAAGTTGTGACATACTGTGGAGATTTCATTGGTTCACCTTTCACTGGCTTGAAGTGTTTACATGCAGCATAATGCAAAATATGCGCATGATATATAAATTTACATGTTATATGTAAATAAAATTATTTCTGTATGTTCTATATTGCATTAAATTTTTCACTTCATTTTAGAAACATTGATAATATTGAAAAATTTAAAAACGTTGAAAATTTACTGGAATTGTGTTTTCTAATAATTTTGGCTTCACCGTACTTTGTTGACCTCGGTGGCAGTACGAACCAATTCAATGTCGGCCACCGTTAATCCCCCTGGAATTCAACGAATTAAAGAATTCCGTGAATGAAATGTTCAGAATGGTATCCTTCTTATACATTTGGCAGTATTCGCATTACTTACAGAATTGTTCTTTGTATTCTTTTCATAAATTCCTGTTTGAAATTGATGAGTATATTCTTATGATTGCTTATAATTCTTAAATATATTTTAACTTTTTCACAAACAGCTAATAGAGTATGCAATGAAAGAACATTGTAATCTTCCAAAAAATAGGCTTCGAAATTTTGAAAAAAGTTCACATTAATTCCCCGAGTCAGAAAGCTCTTTTTTGGAATGACACGTTTATTATTGGTCTGGTCTAGAAGGTATCACCAATATAATCATTTAAAAAGATGAAATTTTGCATGTGATTTTAAAGCCAAACTCACAAATTTCTATCAATTTTTGTTCAAAATTCGACAATGAGAAGTCTTTATTGTTTATTTACTTATGAGCAGGGTATTTCAATGCCTCGATGAGCAACAGCTAAATAGACAAAATTTGGCATTTGGTTTTTATCACCAGATTCATAAATCAGATTTATGTGAGCTTTCACATAAATCATCGCACCGAATCTGCAAACAGGTCTGTTTATTCCTATGTATTTGTGAGCGACACGAAAATATTTCAGCTCAGTTTGTGATTTTAAAACTAAAACTAAATGTGTGTCAGATTTTTTATTCGATTGATAAAAAAAAAGATAAATCAAGCACATTCTATCTTTTATCATTCTATAAAGTTTAAAAGATGCTCAAGTAGTAGCAAACGAAAAGACAGAGCGACAAACTAGTTAAATATTTAGTCCTATTTTTTTTTATAGATATCTAATTCTAGTGATAGAATTATGTACAATTCTATTCAATTCCGCTTTCAAATTTACATGAATCTATATTTAGATGGTTTTCACATAAGAAGGATTTGTCCAAAATTACTTATAAGCATACAATTTCGAAGTAAATACAACATATCAAATTTAAATTTTCTAGCTTGCTCGATTTTTGAGTGGAAATGCTCATCGGTAGATACACTCAAAATGTTTATTTTAAACTCAAATTGGCTTAAGATTCATTAAATCAAAATTCGTTGAATTTTTGAGTATGCAAATACTTTAGTGCACTGTATTTGTATATTTCGTACAATAAGATTTTGAATTTTGGAGTATTAACGAATTTTAATTATTACTATATTTCTAAAACGAAATACATTTTTACACCGCAAGCTGTTTTATATTATTATTATTTGTTTTATTAAAACTTTATAAATGAAATGCAGAATAAAGCGTGAATTTATCCTAATACAAAATATTATATGCAAAAGTTAATTTTTAAATCGTAATTAAGGAAACTCACCATTCCATTGTTTAATAAATAGTAGATTTTTTTTCTTTTTTAAAATTTTTTATATGAATTGATAAATAACTTTTTTTTAAAAAAATTATTTTTTTTACTGAAATAGAAAAGAACTAAATTGCCAATAAATATTGTCATGGTTTTTGTTTTTAGCTTGGTTCAAAGTAGCTTTCTGCGCCAGAAAACATCCAAGAGAATTTAACAAATGCTATAAAATGAAGTATAAATGGTTAAGTAATGGAACATTTGATTGCAAGTAAGTAAATTTTATATGATAAATATACCCTCTCACTCTCTCCAAAATTTCATGAATAAAATCATAAAAATGAATTCTATAAGCTTGACCTACTATCAAAAATTAAGTTCTGACTCATCTGTATTTTTTATGTGCGGTTATTCTAAAAGACTAAAGATAAATGGATCAAATAAGAAGATTCATTATATTATGTTTTTAAATAGTGGAGGGAGATGAGGACAAAATCGATAGTTTCAGTTGATTTACATAAACGGTTATATATCACTTCCACTAACACTGTTTTTTACTCAAGCTGGTGTACATGGCAAAAGATAACTGAACTCAAGAAAGATTTTGAACTAATTCTTTTTGTTCACATAATATTCAAATATTGGTTTGAATGACCACATGGTCGTTTCAACGAGTTTTCTCTCAGAAAATTGTTTCCAATAATATTCCAGCAGTTGACACATGAATCCGATTTCAACAATTCAGGGTACAAGAAGTAATGTTAGGTTTGTTAGGTTCCACTTTGATTTCCTAGTAGTTGTTTCTATTTGCAGCTACTAGGGAATTAAATAGAACCAATCTATGCCTTGTTAAAATTATATAAGTTTTCATTATAAGATTTTTACTGTGAAGTTCGATATGATCCACGAAAGAAGTCCTATTGAGTTCTATGAAAATCTAGTAACCAAGCTATCTGTAACTATTGTAATGTGTTTGTAATGTGTAAGATATATAAAGAATGTTCTTTAAAAAACACTTGTCACTAGTCAAAACCACTCGTACTAGTAATCTGACCAGACTTCTAGAATATTACCAAATCCAATAGAGAAAATCATAAAGATTTTGTGTAAGAAAATTAGTTCAAACTGTCGTCGATAACAGAAAATCTGACCCTGTTTATGCAGAAGCTGAAACATTTTCGTGAAATTTAGGTAAAATTTTGAAAATGAAAAGGCACGATTATAAAAAAAGTGATAAATAATTCAACCTATAAAAATTAGAAGTAAACACTGAAGGATTATTTAAATGTTATCTGGGTTCAGCATATATTACTGATTTAGCTACATTAGGTTCAACATATTAACATTTACATAGTTTTAATTATCAGACATAGACGACACGTTTCAAGAATTCAGAATCTTAACAATCTATGTAAATGCCTTATATGAAGTAATGAATGAATGAAAGATAAGATATAATAGTGTGGTCTAGTATAGGGTAGAAACCGATGTAAAAACAGGAAGTTATTAAAGTGAATGCGATCATAGACAGTACAATTCCAACCATTGGAGACAGTAGCAGATTTGATTCTTTTGAGGTATGGGAAAATATTTCGGGAAAATTTCCATTTGTATCCATGCAAGAGAAATAAATGCGGGAATCAAAACGCAATGGTTATGATAAACGGCTGGAAGTGGCGTTGGCATTTCTTGCCAGGATGGAAGTTGCAATACTTGACTGTATTACCAACTTCACTATTGGGAGGCGACATAGATAAAGAAAATTTGTTAGGGGATATTGAAAATGTAGTTTTAAATAAAATTTTTGAATGAATTAATCGAAAGGAGGCCTTCAAAACATATGATCGATTTTCTTCACAATACTAAGAGGCACAAAATACTCATGTATGGCTTCTCTGAAGGAAAAAAAAATTGAGATCTTTCAGCATTCACCATCTTACCCAGGGTTTACAATACTTATGTGTTAGGGAAAAAGGATATTGCTTTTATTCGGTAATACGAGAGTGAGTTTATGGGAGACTATTCCAGCTGAATTACTATAAAAAAACAAAATATATGAAAGCAAAATTTAAATTGCTTCTCTTCTGATTGGATATATTGTTCTTAAAAGACAGCAGAAGTTGTTCCAATTGCAATGATTTACATTAACTAAAGAAAAAGAAAACTGTTTGGATCATCTATTATACGTTGTATTTTATCCTATTTGTAAAGCAAAAAAAAAAATTAAGACGCATCTAATACATCAGAAGTATCTGAAGAATTTCCCTCAAAGTGAAGATATTGAATGCTATTACACACACAATTTTAAATGAAATTTTCAAAATATCATGAAAATGGGTGAAAATCAGGTTTTTTTTATAAGAACTACCACCATTCAGTAATTGATTTCATTTTTTTTAATTTTAAGATGTCATAAAAATTGCTTTATTGGTTCCGTATTGAACCAATAGAGAAAAAAGTATCAAAATTAAAAATATACATAAGTAATAGCAATCAATGGAAACGTAATGCAAAATTTATCATTCCTTTCTTGCTTAAATCATGTATATATATGAATGATTTGTTTGCTTTGACTATTGCTTTATTGCCAATTGCAAAAGGGTCACCACCAATCCACGATTCAAATATGCTAAAACTCAGACCCATCCACATATGTCAGCTGAACCACCATGCAGAAACGAATGCAGAACAAATTGATGTGAATGAGTCTATTGCCATTTTCCGATATCGACAAGTGTTGTCTCATCTTATTATGAATCTGCTTCATTTAGGCAAGTTATTAATTTAAGTTGGTTGGTTTAAGCCAGGTCTTAGTTTTTACTTGCTTACCACCCTTCACCAGGGGAAGAAAGAATTCACATGGCGACATATGCAATTTCTCAATCATTTAACTGAGGAATCAGTGAAAAAGTAATCTTTGATTATTTTATTAAGAACTGATTTATTAACACTCAGTTACATACCATCTGACAGTACTATTTTTGGCTACAAAAATAAATGGGATTTTATTGTATAAGTATGCAAGAAAATCAAAAACAGAATATAGCCAAGGGAAAATATCATTTTATATTGTCATATAATTTAACTAATTCACAAGGACCTGGTCAGTAAGTATATAGAGGGCATCCCTTCTCACATGGGCATCCACGGAAATGAAATTTCAGATGCTCTGGCCAAGGAAGGAAGCCTAAGTCCCAATCCTCCCTCTTCTAGACTGCAGACCACGTAGATCCACGCTTTGTTTAAACTAAGAACTTAAACGAAATGCAAGATTCCCCTAGAGTTTGCCTGTATGCCAATAGGTGTCCAGGCTCGTCTCTGGCGTGCACCAGGAGTCCAAGGAGCGTTTAAATGCTCTTATCTAGGCTAAAGTCTGTCTATATAGAAAGCCTTTTCTTCATCAGAGGCCAAAAGATGTGTAGTGAATAGCATATAAGCCAGTTAACAACTACGCTGAACGAGCAATTGCTTTTGTATCCTGGTTATGTTACTGGACTGCAAACCACAAGGTCCCAGGTTCTATCCTCGCTCATCGCCAATCCGTCACAAGGATGACTTCGGACAATGAACCTTCGTACATTTGTTATGGAGCCATCTACCCGCAACCAAAGTCGTCAGACTCACTTGACGCAGTATCAGCAACCATTCACCCAAACATGCTCGCCATAACGCTTGGTGCAACTCAAATGGGTATAGGTGCATTATACTCAACAGCCATTAAATACATCATCACTCTACAGTCATATCGTTAGTCTCACCTCCGACTCACTGGAGGGAGAGTCTGTAGTGAATAGCATATAAGCCAATCAACAACTACGCTATATGAGCAGCTTTTGTATCCTGGTTATGTTACTGGACTGCGAACCACATGGTCCCAGGTTCTATCCTCACTCATACCAATCTCCTAAAGATGTATATCCCTTGCTACTGCTCGGTCGATGATTCTTCCCCTCATATCACTGACTGTATTGGAGCCTCTGTGAGGCAGCTGATGAATGAGGGAGGGGGCAATTTACAATCTTATCATGCGATTCGATCTCTTGGACTTGGTTTGTTGGACTTGTTGTTTATCCACCTTGGTTATCAATCCAGGGGGGATAATCATTAACAACATATTGTCATATTCTGAGAAGGTTTGTAAGTGACGCCAGGGTCTAACAGATGTGTCTTTGGTTACGAATTGGTAGGTGGCTATTGGAACTTAATCGGAAACTTTTATTTATATTATGGATGCTTGGCTACCAATTTATAAAAAAAATAGGCAATTCATTGAAGATTATGAAAATTAATACAATTTGAATACTTAGTTCATAAATTGTGTATAAGAACTGCTGTAGAGCTAACGGTAGTTCTATCATCTGAACGCTGTAGAATAAAAGTTCCTACCTATTCTAATCTGAATTGATTGTGCCTAATTATACTTGACAATATCATTTATGTTTTTCACTTTAGAATAAATATCTTAGATCGAATATAAATATAGATGTGATATTTGGTACTCTTTCTTTTTCAGATATTGGCATTTTGTTTCTTGTTGGTCTCACCAGGTTTCACTGAATTGTGGAGAGGAAGCAGCAGAACTGTCAAAATATATTGATGATTCCATACCAGATTTGTTTGAAGAGAATTGTAAAGGATGCACCGGCATCATTAGTAACTACTGGATTCTGAATTTATTAGCTATCTTTTCCCTCATTCTGAGACCCAAGATTGAACAGTTGATTATTGGAAATACAGGATGTTTGAAAACTTAACAAAAGTAGATGGCTGATTGATAGATAAATAGATGATAAATAGATGTATAGATAATAATCGATGATAAGTAAAATAAGTTGTCTTAGAAGAATGGCGTTTCTTCGACAGGAATCCAGTAATAGTAAAGAGGATATTTTTCAGGATATGAAATAAAGGCTTTCTCCAAAAAAGTGCTATTAACATTTGTTAAAAATTGCAGCATCCGCTATAAGATTTTCATTTTTTCATTTTAATAATAAATATACATTAATCGTTGTATTTCTTTCTAGCTGTTTAACATATTTATATTTCCTCGAGTAAACCGACAGGGATATTTAAATATTCATATTTTGAAATTCCAAAATAATATTTTCCCATATTATGAGTAATTATACGACTGAATTATAAAGTTAAAGGGGAAAAAGTGGGTTTGAAACATGTATAGTTGTCACAAATTAGATTGAAAATCCTTTATAGTAGTTTAAATACTTACTTCGCAAAACTTACGTATGCAAATGACTCCAAAAGATAGATTACTACAAATCGTCAGATATTTTAACTTTCTCGGTTATTTAACATATTTAAGCAGGCGTAAAAGTTTCAATCTCTTTGGAAGTAATTTATACGAAATTTTTCTATTTCACAAATAACAAATTTCCCATAATATAATTTGACAAAATTTAATCAAATTTCATCCAAATAATAAATTTTCCAAAATTAATTTGACAAAAGTCAATCAAATTTTGCCCCAAATCATCATTAGTTATTGATATAAATTTATTTTACTTGCCAAAAAATCACCCATGGATGGTATATTAAATTAATCCTTCATTGTTAAAAGAAATTTCTTCCTTTCCTAGTGGAAAAAAATCAAAGCTTATCCATATTTATTATGAGCATTATATTTCAAATTCCAAATACTGAAATATAATGTTCATAACAAATTCAAATTAAATGTTTAGAAATGAAAGCTTATATCTTTACTTTATAAATTATTTTATGACTAACGTTCTTCTGAGATGATATATATCCTAAGAAATTTTATTTGAACTCAATTAAATGCAAATGAATTGCGCTGATGTTATTTTTTCCGAAAAAAAGTAAACTTCTCCTAAAAATGAATACCCGCATTGGCATTATAAGTCAATGAATTTTTAGACTTTAATGTAGAGAAAATTATTATTTAAGATGGCAATGTTTGTTAATTCGTACTGGAAATTCATGAAGCTTAATATTTTGTCAAATAAAAATATACATTTAGCTTTATAGAAAATTTATGCTAATGTTTAATTTAATTAGTAAAAAGTGAATGATACATAGTGAAAAAAAGTTGTCAAAATTATTTTATATGCTAGGGGCATCACAATTTATTGGAAAGGTTGAATTGAATGAACGGTACTTAGTTGAAGCGATTATATAAGTTATTTTTAAGGAAAAAAGTATTTATAAAATATTTTTTATAGAAATTTAAAATAAATTATGATAATTTATTTGATATTTTTGCTTTTGATATATGCACTATAATAAAGCAAAGAATTTTTTATACTTTTGGAATAATTATTACAAAGATTCCTTCCAATTAATTGAAGGCATGTTTGGTTAATTAAGATGCCTTCCAGATAATGATGCGAATTAGTCATGAACGATTCAGATTATCAACATATCGTCAAGCTACAAATGCTTATCACTTCCCACACTTTTGTGTTAAATGCTTTTACTGCGCGATAAGAAATGCTGAGATTTCTGTTCGAATGCAATTAAACAAAATATAAATCTAACATTTTTCAAAAAAGTACAGAAAAAGTTGAAAATTTCTTTGGCAAATAAGAAGGAAAGAATAGGGTTTTAATCGCATAACCATTTAATTATCGCATATAATTAAGAAATGACAACAAATTATACATAAAATAGTATAGTTATTCGACGATTTGCATAGAAAATAGCCATCCATGGAGTTGTGAAAAAATACTTAACTTAAAGTGAAAACTCGTAAGCAAGCTATTTCATGAATTTAATCATATTAGTTTCCACAACTTTATTTAATTATTCATTAATTAAATGAAAATAATAATCCTTCATATAAATATTTATATGGATTTTTATTTATGATATATATATTTAAAATAACCTGAATATGCATCACTCTGATAATTTACAGACTAATCTCTTTTTAGTGAATTAAATCATCAATTTCTTTCAAATATATTAACTGCAAAAAGTATTTGTACCTTTTTAACGTTTTGTAACGGATTTTTTTTATATATATTTGCTATTTTCACCCAGAAGAGCATTCCTGTGTGATTTTTAAGTAAACACGACTTTTGTGAAAGTAACGAGTGAGTAAAAAGAATTGAGACTACAACAAAGTCAAATGCTAGCCATACCAACATCGTAAGGAAGTTATTATGAAAAGGAAAATTTAATTTTTAAGGCTTTTCTCTGCTCTTTCAAATTTATAGACCATTTATGATCTTGGCAAAGAATTCCATTTTTTCTACAACATACTCTCGCCAGTTTAATTCCAATAAAAATTAATCAATTTGTTGTATTAATAATGTAACATGGGCAGCTAATTTTAAATATAGAGAAGACTGTTGTGTTGTTATTCTAAGATGAAAATATAACAATTTAAATATTTGTTTCAATTATAACATGCACTTATAAGTAATATTTTATAACATTTACTCTAGTTTCCCTCATCTGTTGTTAGAAAAATGAGAACAATTAATTAAAATAATAGAAAAAAAATTGTAAGTGTATTATATAGTAAGTAATGCTGCTTTTTTAAAAAATCAACAACAGAGTTGGGTTTGTCCTTATAGAAGAGATCTTTTAAGTATCTATATAGCCAGATATCGCAAGGATTCAAATCAGTTGAAAAATGTTGAGGAATAAAAAAAAAATCAAAATTTTTGTGTTAATATGATTTTTTTATTAGTTAATGCAGGACAAATCAAATGTCAACTTATCTGCTTAGATCGTACCTTTTTTATTTATAAACACGTCGATCCTACCTAACCAAAAGATGTAAAACTCAGAACGGATCAATGAATAGAACAATAAGAGATTTTTATTTTCTGTATAAAGTCTCATATAATAAATCAGGTATAATGCATATAAATATACATATAATAAAAGAAATTAACAATGAAAATAATACAAACATATTTTTGTACGTGCATGGCTGAAAAGAAGAAATTTTTGAAATTTTAACTTCGATTTATTTCACCACTGAAGCATATTATGTGCAGGGAAAAAGCGATGATAGTATTAACGTCTATTTACATCGCGATACAAGAGCAAAGTGATAGAAAATTTTCTCTTCAGTGATTTTACAATGAGATTCTAGTAGGGATTTCTTTGACAAGTTAGACTTAAAAAAGGAATCTTAGAAATGTATGTGTGAAAAGGGAATTTTATATTTTTATCCTTTTTTCTCGCTTAGAACGCGTATAAAAATAATTAAATAAGAAGTAAAAAAGGATCAATTAATAAAAGAACATTTAAGACTGAAATTAACGTGGAATAATTAACTTCCTAATTTTTATCTTAAATTAAGATTTATATTTAAAAATATCATTACACACATGCACATACACACACAGTGTATAAAAGCTGTCATTCTTTAATATACGTAAAGATTTTATTGATTATTAACAAAGTTCATGCTATTTTGCTTAAATGGAATAATTTCGGTATGATCCATTAAAAGTTAGAATGGAGAATTTCTTAATATCTTTACGAAGTTTTGATTTTTTCAAATTAATACCAATTTATTTCGTCAAACCAATGACAATTTTGGGTATTTTAGTAAAAATTGTGTTTTTCTTTTAAATCCATGATAAATCAAAGCCAAAATGTAATCAAATGTATTCAGGTCTTTTAGTCACTTCATGCGAAAAAAAATATTTGTAGCAAAATCTTATCTTCTATTAAGTACAAACTTTATTATTGTTTGTTAAACGTAGAATTTACAATATGGTTTTCTTCACAATGTGAACTGTACAATTTCTAATATTAATAAAGAGGTTTATACAATATTATATAATACTGAGGTCCTAAATGAAAAATTATTTACTGAATCGCTTTCAATAAAATTCCAAATAAAGTGAATTATAATGTTAAAACTAAAATTTGTGCTAAAACTTAATATTAGCTATAATTTTAAAAATTAGGATTCTTCTTGAAAATTATTAAACTCTATGCAACATTATGGATATGGCATTCGATATTCCTTAATTATTACTCTTCAATATTTTCCACTATTGACCAACTTATGCTGCTATTGGGGCACTGTATATGTATGTGCCATCAGGGCTTGTTGATAAGATTTCACACCGGAGTTTAACAGAAATAACTGAGTTTGACGACACAAGTTGACCACTTTAAAATAGAAAATTTTAAAAAACCCTCAGAAATAAAAAAGAACTATGTGTTAATAAATAAAGTAAAATGACAGAAAATGCAATTAAGAGATATTTAAGGATAAGCCACAAGATAAAACACTTGAATATAAAAAGTATTTATAAAGATAATTGCAGATTGCACCTTAAGTCATTTCCTAAATGATTTTTCATGAAATAAGTACAAATTATATTTTTTATATTGATACTTAACATTATATAATCATTTATTAAAAATATATGAATGCAATTTGTTTTAAGTAAAAACGATTTCAAAAATTTATACAACTAATTTAAGTTTTAATATAAAGAACAATATAATATAATATCAACAATATTCGTATAAAGTAAAGATGTTGCAGTAATTAAAAAGATTTATAGAAAACACGAATTGTATCAGAATATAATATAAATGAAATGACACACAATGATGCAAATGCAAGAAAACAAATTACTAATGTTTTATGAGCAAATATTGAGCCTTAATTAACATTGAAGCTTGAATTTTTTTTTTTCAAATACTCGTCTGCATTTTTATGATGGAAATTTTTTCAATTATCTCATAAATATCAATATAATTCCAAAATTCTTGCTCTGTAAATTATTAAAAAACTAAATACTCTGATATGGTAGGTGTCAAAATTGTTCATAGTTTAACCTGTTAATGACTAAATATTTCAATGCGAAAAGAGTTGAATATAAGTTAATTAGATGGTTAACTGGTTAATTTGGAAAAATTACTAACACTACATGTCTGAGAAATGAATATTCTAAATAATAGTTTTAAGCTTATAGTCAAGAATTCAAAATTTTGCTCCAACTTAAGTCTGTAAATGTGTCGAAGCGTTTTCTCAAGAACATCTCAATCAAGTAATAAATGTTTTAAATTTTAAATGAGTTTTAATTTTTCAAATGTATTATTTCTATGAATATATTAGATTTCTTTGAATAATTTTTAATGAACAATTTCATTTTAATTATTTTTAGATATATTTAAATAATATTAATAGAACAGTATGCTAAATTTTCAGCATGATCTTATACTTCTAAAGTTAGTTAAAAGTTAATTTAAAATATCTAAAAGTGGGAAATAAAGATTTAATTCAAATTTATTTCTGATTTTTTTTGTCTAATTTGATTTTTTTTGTAACATTTATTTTATGAAATTCTAATATCCAGTGTTTGTTCATATTACTATTTTTTGTTATTGGAATTAAAATACTAATAAAAAATCTTACAATTTAACAGAAATGAAAGAAAAGCTAACAAATAAAGAATCCAGTAGTTCGTGATGATGCCAGTGCATCCTTTGCAAAAATTCTGATAAGACTCGTGCACACTTCTTTCGATATACTTGGATAAAAATTCTCCTTCTTCGCCACAATGATTTAAGACCTGGTTAGACATACAATAAAGGAAATCGTAATACCTGAAATAAGAATAGAAAATGCTATATTAATATTTATTTTAAAATGAAAAGCAGAATACTGTGAAATTAATTCTTGTGTACGAAATTACATTATTTTTGTATTTATAAATTTGATAATTACAAGGGATATCCAGGAACTAAGTTCCGTTAAAGAATTTAAAAAAAAAGGAAACTATTATTAGAAAAAATACTTTTACAGCATAATGAAATACAATGCCTAAGAAGCTATAGATGCCCTTTATCCTTTCTATGTCCTTGTCATAGAAAGGCGCAACTTGAGTCGATGAAAAAGTGAATGGGAAATGTGAGGAAAATGCAGTGGAATTGTAACTGTAAATCTTTGATTTTAATTAGTCTTCTGTTAAACATCTGTAGACAAATCATCATCAATCAGAGACAACTTTTTTTTCATCGTGAATATTTTCACGTCTTGCATTGAAAATTCGCACTCACCTCCTTACTGTTTAATCCTTTTCTCTTTTTGCCGTTAACTTCGTAAATTTGTCTATGAATTTCGTTTTGTTTGTGTTCCAGTATTCAGAATACGGATGACAGAGCGTAACTACCATGCAGCGGCATATTCAATCTTTTAAAAATTATTTTAAGCGTTCAACCGGCCGCCAATGCATATAAACACTACGGAGTTTAAAAGTGACTTCTGATGTTTCCCATTGAGTCAACAAAGTACACTTACAAGTTTGAAATCATTAAAGCAATGCTCCCGCGGCAAGAATTGAAAATGGAACTTTATTTCTGGATGCCCCTTCTGTAAACAAATCAGCGATAGTTCTTACTTGTCGACTAGCGCTTAACTAAATATTGGCTTAGCCGAATTGTTCATGGCAGGAAAAAAAAATGCACGTCTGTAATTTTATCTGTTTAAAATCGTTCCATTTAATGCCACTTGAAATTGTAGAATTTTAGAAAAGGACATTTAGAAAAAGACTTTATTTGATTCGCGGATTCTAACTAGGGATTGCAATATCGGACCAAAATTTAAATACCGGTATTCGGTATTTTTTAGATCTTTATACCGGGATACCAGTTTTAATACCAATATTAAAAATTTTAGAAAAAAAAAACATAGGTGTTTTTTTTTTCTGGTTTTATTAGAAAGTGTAAATATCACAAAAAATAATTTGTAACCTATAAATTATAACAGTATGTAAAGAATCACAAAAAAGTAAAGGAACATCTTATTTATTTAAATCACAAAAAAATGTAAATATCACTATTCAGTCTGTGCTACTATTGCAAATTTTTGAAAAATTATCTTAAAAAACATAATGCATCAATTGTACTGTCATTAAGCTTGAAAAATAATTTCGTGCAAAAATTACCAGCTGTCGAAAACGCTCTTACGGCATCTACGCTAATTGGTGGTTCTGTTAGCAATGCGCGATATACTTTTTCCAAGTATTTACCTCTAAATCCCTCATCTTCGAATAAATCGATTTCTCTTCGGATGTGTTTTGGGTATAGCTAATTTCTGTATTGTATTTTGGTTCGTTCGTTAAATTTTTTTTATTTATCGCTAATTCTAATTTTTGTTCAAGAGATAATTCCTTTTCACTATCGGCATTAGTGTCATCATAATCTTCGATAACTGAACCGAATTCTTCTGAATAAAGAATGGTTTGTGGGGAAAAAATTAAGAAAATTTACTATAAACTTAATTAGATTTGAATTGGTTCTTTTCTTTTCTTCTTTTTCATTTTCATTTTTAAAATTCTTATAATTATGTAAATACCATAAGACATTTTCTATTTCAGTATACCTTTCTTCTGTGTGATTTTTCAATGTAATATACAGGGTCCTGACAACTCGAAATCATACAGCAGTGTGGATTCGGAAATGCTTTCCTGAAGCGGTGTTGCACACAGAAGCACCATAAGGAAAAGAGACCATAAATGAGAAATCGTTTTAATAATACATGAAAAGAAGCAAAAGGTACATGGATTAAAGTAAGTGTTCGAAGTTTCTTCCACGGGCTACAATGCACGCCTCACATCTCCGACGCATGGACATCCGAACATTCTGGAATACTCCAGGCATATCTCGAATCTCTCCGGCAGCTACTGCGATTCTTGCAACGAGCTCCTCAGCAGTGTCAACAGGGGTGTCATAAATTAGCGATTTCATATGACCCCAGAAATAAAAATCAAGACATGATAAGTCGGGTGACCGAGCAGACCAACACACGGGACGCCCACGTCCGATCCACCGTTGACCAAATGTGACATCCAGGTAGTTACGAACATTTCCGCTATAATGGGCAGGGGCTCCATCGTGTTGGAACCACATTGTCTGTTGCGGCGATGTAGAAATCTGTTCATCTCTCAAAAGTTGTGGCAATACTTGCTGCAGAAAGAGCAAGTACGTAGGCCCGGTTAGACGACCAGGTAACAGGTAAGGTCCGATGAGGTGATCTCCCACAATACCGGTCCTTACATTGACCGAAAATCGATTCTGTGCTGCGCGACGTCGTATTGCATGCGGGTTCTCGACCGCCCAGATATGGTCGTTATGCATGTTGAAAATTCCTTCCCTTGTGAAGGATGCCTCATCGGTAAAAAGCCCTTCAGCAGGAAAAAGGGGATTTGTAGCACATTTCCCCAGGTACCACTGTGCGAAAGCAATACGAGGTACATAATCCTCCGGTTTCTGTGACTGGACGCGCTGGACGTGAAACGAATGCATGTCTTGTGCTCGGAGAATCCTCCAGACGCTGAAATGGGAAACCCCGACTGCGTTTGCTACACTTCGTGTACTCGTTCTTGGATTCCCCTGTACATGCTGCAGCACATTCTGTTAGGCGTCTGCAGTCCGTTTTGTTCTTACCCTGTCCCTGTGAGCTCTTTCTAATGAACCTGTCTCAGCTAACCTCTGGTGCAGTCTTGCAAAGAAATTATGAATACTCCTCTTCGGATATCGTTCCGCGTACAAACGCTGTGCGGCTGGCCCACTACAATTTGCAGCCCCGTACGCCAAATGCATATCGGATAAGTCTGCAATCATGTAATCATCATGGCGTTCTTACTAACTTGGCGTTCTTGTGCGAAATGAAGATTCCCTGCCAGAAAGCTCTGACTTTTCGCAAAACGCCATTTACCGCGTCAGGAAAGCATTTCTGACTGCCCATGGGTATATGATTTTGGTTCGTCAGGATGTACACTACCCCTCTTCGAAGTTTTGAAACGGTTCGCTGAAACACCCTGTATAATTCTTCAGATAGTGATGTGTGCTGTTCTTTCAGTGACTGCAACATGAAATTTATTGTTGCATTAGCTGTTAATAAATTTCTCCGACATAATGCCTCAATAGTCAGTTTTATTGGAAGTATAGCTGATACAGTTCTAGATATTAAGTCGAATTAACTATCTGTAAAATTAATTTACAGGTTTAAGTCGATTATTGCTTTTTGGATTGGGTTTCTCATTTTCAAAAATCGTTCCATCATTAGGCGTAAACTGTTCCAAAGTTTTTAGAATCTAATATTATCATATATTCTGTTTTATTTTCAGTTAGTATATATTTTAGTAATATGTCATTGTTTATAGGAGAACATTTAAATATCTTAAAAAAATTTCGGACTTTATAAATTATACGAAGCAATTCTTGATGTGTTAATATTTCATCCTCATTAGCAGTATCATCTTCAACAATTATATTATCATTATCTTCATTGTCAATATCACTTTCACTCTTACTCTCTTCAAAATTGGAATCCGAAGTTTCTATATCCACAGTATTTGGATTCTTCTGTTCTTTATTTTTTTGGTATAATACATCTATTACTCCTAATTGAATTCCATGAACATAGTACAATAGCTGATTTGCACCAATCAACTTTCCAGCTTTTTTCATAACTGTTGCGCCATCAGTCGTTATGGATACAGTATCTTCTTTCAGGATAATCCATATTTCGCTAATTTAGATTTAAGAAATTAATTAGCTAATTAATTCCGCCTATTAGGGAGACATAAAAACAAAAACGTATACTATTGTGCTATGTTGGCAATCCCTGAACATATAGTGGAGACAATTTTAAAAATTTCTTGTAAATACCGAAAAAACGGTATTTAAACTTGTGAATACCGGTTTTACAAAATTGTACAAATGGCTCAATTTACGGGTATTCGGTATACCGGTATTGCAATCACTAATTCTAACTGATAAAATAGCATTCAGGCATTTTTTCGACGGCCCAATTTTTTTTCCAACAAAGTTAGTTTTTAAAAGAATAATGTTGATATCGGATTCAGACTTCTCTAAATTATTTCCGTCTTCATAACATGGATATGTAGACGAAATAAAATTCCGAAAATTTCTTTCAAATTAAAAAAAAATAGGAAAAAATATTTTTTTAGATTATACCTGTTAAAAGTTTATTCTGAATTTGATTAAGCTATCATAACATTCGACTGCTTATTTTATGGGTTTTTTTACTGCTTGCTACTTTATATATTTATTTTCGATTTAGAGCTCCTTTCTATTTAAATATGATAAACCAATTTTCAACTGTTATCCATCCACCAGAAAACTTAGCTTAGAAATAATTTAAACAAAAATATCTGGGGAAAACTTAGAGGTCTAGTTTGTATAAAAATTCAGCAATTTAAACCAATAAAATTGCTGCTATGTATTTTTCCAATTTTATACTTTTCGTGAATATATAATTTCACTAATATGGCATGTTTATGCTTGCAAAATAATAAAAATCAGAAGCCGTGATATACCAAAAACATTTTTGTGCATTCTCCAATGTAATACCCCCTTCCTCCCTCCGTTGCTTTCACAAACCTGATGTGATAATACGGTTGTGGGTTCGAGTTCTCCTTTACCGATGATGGAACATACCTCCCAAGGAAGAGTTAGTGTTGCGACTGTGATAGCCATTAAGATTTAATCATACAGTTCCCTCCAGTTACTTCCGCGTAGTCCTAATCTTTCATTTTAACGATATACATTCAGGTTAGCCAGGTGGCTCATGTAAGTTTACATAATAAATTTTATATTTAATTAATTTTTTAAACCTTACTGTATCTAAATTGTCTACTGATTACATCAGTCTTCCAATAAAGAAAAAATATATCGAATAAAAACCAACTAAAGTATAAGTTGATGCAATCAAGAATACTGTGTAAAACATTTTAAGATAGGGATGTGTTAGTTAATCTTATAGAAATATGTTCGAATATTGAATGTTTCTAGATTGAATTATTCCATTTCTGGTAAATCTGTTTTGCTATGAGTTTCAAGTTATTCCATTACAGAGAGCCAACCACAAGCATTTAGATATTCCATTTATGAATTCGAATTTCATTAAATGGTAGCCGTTTCTATATGCCATTCTATATTCCATTTATTCTAATTAATACTTAATACAGTAAAAAAATACAGAAAAAAGTAATATAGTTCCGATGCCACGTAAATGGAAACATTGCAATCTCCGATAATTGTCTCACAGTATTTTGAAGAATATCGAAGTTTTAGAACGCTAAAATCCAAATTACTTGAAAAAAGTATATTTCAAATTAGTAGTTCTAAATACTTACACTTAAGTATAGAAAATAATTGAAACTGATAAAATCAGGTTGCGCTCAAGGGCAGTGAGCAGAAAACATAAGATATCTCTTGATACCCCCATACCAGATGACATGCAAAACACGACTAAACACATGATCTGCCCATTACGTGTTCATCATCACTCTACGTCAAATCATTGGTGATACGAGTACTCGTACTTTTTATGCCACTTAAATTTTTATCCCATCTGTTCAGCCTGGTTTTTCAGGAGTATTGGAGGCAATTTCCACGAGTAACCATTTCCATTGAGAATAACTGCAATGGAAGTAATTTCTGCTATTAATTTGGAAGTAAGTTTTAAATCCTATATTCATGAACAACCTGCTATAAATTTTGTGAGGAACACCTGAAGAAATTCCAGGCAGTTGCAGATATGGTAGTTCCACGTAGGTATAGATATTCCACTTAGATATAATTTCTCTTTACAAGGCAGACAATCTGAAAGGTATAGCGATTGGGATAATGACCAGGGGGAGGAAATGCATGGTAGTACAAATAGTTTAGAATTTCCAACTAAAATTTTGATGGAGACTCCTGCCTGAAATTCATATAATGTTGACAAATAATGATTATTACTCTCTGAAATAAGAAATCAGTGAGAATAAAGGTATTTAAACCTGAATTTTCTTGTAGCGTACAAGCACCTTAATGTTCCATTTCCAATACAAATTCTTTATCAAAATTTGACTATATACTAGTACATACAATTATACCAACATTTAAGAATCACCTTAACTTAAAAAAAATTTATTTTTTATTGGATTTTTGAAATTTTTATTTGGTTGAAGTACTGATGAAATACTTCAACCAAATGAATAAATACTTTCTAATTGTATTTGTTTTCTTAAAAATACTTACTCGCAGTCAATTGACTGTTGGTTGAAATCCACAGTCTCATTCTTTATAGTACGCATTTTGAAACACTTGTGAAATTGTCTTGGATTCTTTGTGGCACAAAAACCTACCTTGAACCAAACTAAAAAGGAAAATGAGCTATCAGGATATTTTTTATTGGACTTTGTTTTTTATGCATAAAATATCAATGACTCTGCAAAAGAAGTAATTTTTAAAAATAGAAATCGACAAAGAAAAAAAGTTTTATAAATAATTAAAAATTAATTTTTTTTTAAAATAGTTGAAAAAACTTTTGTTTCTCTTTACCGTCATTACTTCTAATAAGAGGAAAAGAACTCGTCTCTGCATTTTGTTATTTTAAGAGGTTAATTGTTGAATTTAGTGTTAAAATATATAGTACAAAACAATCAGCAAAGATCAAAATAAGCCCATGGAATGATTTAAAAATAATTAAAAAATAAATAAAACCTATGTAAAATTTATTTTTTTACAATATTAGTATACTAAAAATGATTTTCATACCATTAAAAAATTATCCATTGCTTTCAATTTAGTTATGCAATTTTTTTCCATCACAGTTTTAATTATTATTTCTTATAATTCTATGTATCATTGTGATGGAAGATTATCACAATTCTGAACTACAACAAATATCTTTGATTCCAAACAACTATGTTTTTTTTATAAAAGTTTTATAAATATATTTTTAACAGAATTTTAATATCTTTCGGTCGTTTCACCTATGAATATCCTTTGTTTAATGTAGGGATACTAAACATGCCACTTGCCATGTTAATTTTACAGCCATCAAAATATTGTTGGAATATTCATTTTAAATTATGTACGATTAAACATTTTACATACATTCTCTCCAAATATTTGTTTTAGTAGTAAAAAAACTCCACCAGAAAATTTCTGCATTCTTAAAAACAATTGGTGCTTTAAAATGTTTTATTCAAATATCCCGAGTTTTATTTTGTTTATCGTTGCTCTTGTAAAATATAAAAACTTATAATCTTTTAAATTTTTTAATGTTATTTTGAATTTTACTACTTGTCTGTAACTTAAATTATAAGTCTAGGGCAGATAGCCAATTCAGGCTCTTGTGCAATTAAACCTTCACTCACTCACTCTAATATATTTCCAGTTAAAACTTCCTATGTTATTTTGAATTTTACTACTTGTCTGTAACTTAAATTATAAGACTAGCGCAGATAGCCAATTCCGGCTCTTGCGCAATTAAACCTTCACTCACTCACTCTAATATATTTCCAGTTAAAACTTCCTAACTGAATTTTCCAAATTCCTAATTACATATAATTATGTTGCGAACAAAATACTTAAATAAATACTCTAATAGATTTGCAATTATTGACATATACTTTGACTTAGTTTTGTAAATAATCATTGTGATCAGGATGTCTCCAAAAGTTAAAAAAATGCTCGTAGAAAATATATATTTAGAATCTTATAGACAATATTATTTTTATTATTGACTTATTCTTTTATACATTATGGTATCAAAATAAACTTTATAAAAACTGGGAGTTTTTTTTTTTGCTGCTTACATGAAATTAGAATTTACTTAATTGGCTCATGTCAGCATTTGAATTTGATACCACCGTTTTTGATGAGTCAAATTGATTTCAATGTGATTGATTGATCAAATTGATTTTCAGTGGTTTGATAATAAACAATGTAATATATTGTACTGTTATAAAAATAATATATCCCTCAATTTTTTGATGTATGCATATATTTACAGATTTTTGAATGAGGGATTTTGGGGGGATCTAGGAACCATGATTGGAAAAGATATGTAATCAATTTTCGAAAATCTTCTCTCGATATCATTGCAATAAGTAATATGGAACCACAGTGGATGCCGCTTAGTGATCGAGGATAATCTTACCATTCGTTTTATTTTATCAAAATCTTCCAATGTACACAAAATATTCGCTAATTGTGATCACTGTTTCATTTAAAGTTATCCGTTTTGGAGTAAGAAATTGACCAATGCATTTTAAATCAACGTTAACGATTTATATTTGTAAAATTTTATCTATCTTCTTAAAAGAAAATATCTAGCAGTCATTTTTCCCATAGGATGGGTTTTATATTTCTTTGAATGAATTAGAGCAGTCTGGATTGGTTTAAAAGGACTGCTACTCTCCCAAGTATGGATTAAAATTTGAGTAGTCATATACCAATGCTATTGCGACTGAATTACGAAAGCAAAATGGATAAAAAGAGAATTAATTTAAGTACTAAAGAAGTTCTTCACATATATGAAAATGTATTTGAACTAAGTGGACGTAACATCGTTGAAAGTTTCATAGTTTTTTTCTTGTTAAATTTTGAAAAAATATTGCATTTTTTATGAATAAGGAATAATGAATATGAATAATACCAAGCAATAAATAATGATGATTCTGACACGGTGATTCTATGTGTTCAATAAAACTCTTCAACGACCGCCAAAAAGAGTCAAGCTCTTGATATTTTGAAACAAGGCATGCAGCATTGTTCAACAAATAAAAAAAAACATTGTTTAAGTACAAACGATATGTAAGTGAATTAGTAAGCAGTAATTGTCAACAGACAATAGTTAATGAATTTCTGTAAATTATTACTTTAAAGCTATTTATAGATACCTCTGAGGTAAAAGTTTCTATTCTTTTCCCTTGATGTGATCTAAATTTTTTTTTTCCAAATCGGATTTTCCCACTTTTACTATAACAAGTTTTTGAACCAATTCTGTTAATGTTATCAATAGGGTAATTTTATCAAAATGTTAAGCCCAAAGTGACCACATTAAACGTCAGTTACCGCAACAAAGAAATTGTATAATGATAAATGCAAGAAGAAATTTACTAAAATTGAGGATAAAAAACTCTTATTGGTTTGTTGATATACTGTATAGAGTACAAGAAATAGAAATAAGAATAATTAATAATGCATACTTCTTCTGTCTTCAGAGCTTCTATTACACCATTCATGCATGCGTTCCATGAACACAGTGTAAATAGTAGAAGCTGTCGGGTAATGTTTTCTGCAGTCTTCAGGCACAATTCTTGGACAGTTCTTGTTAGTTCTTAAATCCCTTTTAAATATAAACAGTATTTAATTTCAAATGTTGATTAGAATTTTAAGAAGTTTGCTTAATTTGGTCAGATTGACGTCTTATTTTGAAACAATTTACTCATTATATAAATGTCTAAGTCAAAAACCAAACACAGCAGCTCAAAAGAAATTTTGTTATCACAGCAGAGACATTAGCAGCATATGTCATTTATGTTAACATATACATTTAACAGAACACATAATTAAATACAAATTCAGAACATACGCAAATATCTAACTATTTAAATGATATGGCAAATTTAGCATAGAACATTTTAATATAATAATAACGGTATGAGTTTAAAGAAAAAATTGAAATTATTTTATGAGAAAATATTTGTTTTTACAGCTGTGTGCACAATTATTTTGTGCCAATCAAAAATTAATAAAAAAATTACATTTATAAGTGGTTTTTACCTTTTTAAAGCAATGGTTATAATTTTGTATAGCATCTACACTGACAACCTCCATTGTCATACTTTTGTATTGCATATGCATTTCTTTTTAAATACACTTGTTGTATTTAAAAAGAAATAATGTAACTTTATTTAAAAAGAAGAACTGAAAGGACAATGTAAATTTTTAATTAACAAACAGTTTTGTAAATTACTAGAAGATTGTCTTGGAAAGAACATCCTCATTTTTTATTTTAGTGAAACGATGTGAAGAAACCATCTCTAAAATTTTTCATCACGTCAACGAAAGAATCTGACCTTGAGGTGTGTTCTGTATACCATGCCCGTATACGAGGCAAATCAGTGGCAAAATCAAATCTTCAGTAACCAACCTTTTGATTTCAATACCAATATTTCATCAGCAGCATAATATCGGTGGTGAATGCTTTATTCTTTAGAACGATCGCTCAGTTGAAATTCGAAGAAAGATATTTTCTAAATTATCAAAGGGTATTGTCTAAGGGTTTATTGTTCTCTTTTTTATATCAACCCCACTGGCTACGAATCCGATTTTTTAAGAGCACTAGAATTTTTCCCCTTTTTGAGAAAGAAACTCGGATGTTACATTATTTAGTATCTGAGCTCGAACGAACTTATAAATGAGAGAGTTAAGCTCATTTATAAGGCGAGTACATCTATTAATATGTTTTTGAAACAATTATTATTTTTCCTCACCGTAAACTCTATTGCTTTATGTTTATTTTAGGCCTAAATGAAGATTAGTGTGCACCAGCTGTTTGTCGCCAATATTGCAACCCATCGGATCTCTCTTAGAGCAACCGTACTGCTGTTTTGTTTACTACTTTTTGCAATGGTTGAGTTGTACATAAACTAAAATTACATTATAAAAAATGTTAAATTAAAAATATTAAAAAATATCGATTAAAGATTTTAATTTTGTTCTTTATTATAATTAAAATTTATTAAATAAAGAAAGTTAAGCTTATAATTAAAAGTTATTTTCTTCTTTCTTTTTTTAATGTGAATACGAACAGAAAATATTTATTCTTTTGAAATTTTAAATTGTCAGTATGCACTTTAAAAAAATCGTCTGCATTCTCACTTTAAAAGACAGCTGCAATGGAATTCTTCGCAGTTCTCGCAATTCTTTTGTGTTATAACAGTTGGTTCCCTTCATAATTTGTTATGTTGGGAGTATTACGAACCTGTAGAATGGATGAAGGATAAGTTAAATATGCATATATATATATTGCGAGTTGATGAAGTTAGGAAAGGATGCTTGTTTGAAATTTTGTATTGAGAATGGTTTGATATCGAACCGGCAGAATGGATGAAGGGTGAGTGGAATATATTTTTTTACGAGTTGATGAAGGTGGGAAAAGTATGTTTGAAATTTTGTATGGAGAATGTTCCGATTGCTTATTTCTCCGTTTTTTCTCTTCTCTTGGTTATATACTGTTTCTGTTATCCACACAGTCTTTATGTTCAATGTGTTAGCGAAGCTACTAGGTTCCTGCTGCTAGCGAAGCCGTAGGATGTTTTTTTAAGTTAAAAAATTCTAAAAATTCTACAAAATTCCCGGTGCCTTCTACAGATGCCAAGGGCATCTGTAGAAGGTACCGGGCAGTATATATATATATATATAAAATACTTATCAGTAAAAGGTCCTAATTAGATGGCGGAAAATGGTAACCGTAACTGTTCTGCGCAAGTATTTGTGTATTTTGTCCGCCATCTTTATTGACAACTTGGCATTGTTGGCGCAGCTAGGTGCACACTAAAATTCACTTTTACCTTATTTTATTTCTAAATATAAGTTACAAATTCACACAGCAGGATGTCTTTTTCAGCTTCTTTAAAATAGCTAACTTATTTATAAACATGCTTCACTTGACCCTGTTATTAAATTCTCAGTCATTGAATTTTGGTGACGGAGAAAAATAATTTGCAGGTCTGAATATTAAATTTTTACTTTTAAAGCCAGAAACTATGGAATTATGGTCCCTTCTTATTGAAATAGAGAATATCAATGCAGAGAGTACTTACTCACAAAACTCATCATATCCAGTTTCATTTACGGAATGCAAATATTCTAAAGATTTCACTTCGCAGTCTCGCAATTTTGCCTCACTGCATGTCGCATTACATGTCCACACGAGTGCTAACAATTCATAAAAAAATGCTATTATCAAAATAAGTATTAAATAAGCACGTATTATATAAGGAAATATTCATTTGAATGCATATACATTGCGGATGATATGGAGTATCTATAGTTTATTCAGAAAAACTATTACAGTGCAAAAAATGGCTAAGACATTGTAGGCAAGCTGATACGTAATTGATAGCATATAGCAATTTTCACATAGAAATCCGCAATAAATGTAATGCTGTTTTTACTTCTGTAGGAAATAAACAGTGCCCTGTGCGTGATCGTACTGTTACCTCTAAATTCTACAGCATATTAAAGATAGTATTTTTGAAACTCTACTTTAGTCAATTTGATAAAGATTTACAAAATCAATAATCTTACAAATGTCAATTAAAGGTCATCAATATTAATAAAAATGTTAATTTAATGATTTTATTAAATTAAATTGACCTTTAAAAATTAATTATTTTAAAGTTTTTAGCTTAATTTTAATAGCAAAATAATGTTGAGCTTCAAATTTGTTAAGTCATGGAATTCGTACTATTTTAGGAGTTTTATACAATTACTATACATTTAATTTTTCTTTATTTTATCTAATATTTGATGTTTAAATCAAACAGAAATTGACGAAATTCAAGCTAATCCAATAGTAATCCAATAATATGAGATCAGAAAGAAGAAAATTTCAACATTTAAATTTTATACTACAAAATTATTAAATGATTTACGTAATATATTAGAAAAACAATCGTTAAAAATTTTCTGATTGAATTAAAAGAGTAATGATATACAAGTGTATATAAATGAATGAAAGAATAAAAGAAAATATTACCTTTGAAATTAACATTAGTTTGGCAGAATATTCAATAATTTTATTAAAATCATGCTTTAAGTAGAAAATTATCCAATATAATAAAGTAAGCTAAATCTTCATGCTGAGACCATCAACAATGTAAAAAAAGAATGAAAAAATAGTTGCGCAGCACTAAAAATGATTCGAGTTTCACTCAAACAATGAAATAAATGTTGTAAATTTGTTTCAAATATTTTTTTAAAAATCGATTAAAAACTAAAAAAATATATAGTAAAAAGTTGACATCATTGAAAAGATAATTTTTTAAGCTTCGAAAGAAAGTAAAAACACTTTTTGTGTTACAATAATTTCGAAAGTGCGGAAATCTTAAATCCTTATTAGTTCCAGAAAGTATAATTTAACAAATTAAGTATTATGAGTAGAAATACTAATTTTTAATTTTTCCTTCCATGATGTTCGGATTTATGAATCAAAATATATATTCATAGAACAAATGGAAATTCATTTCTGACTTGATAATGGATAAAAACTAATACTTCTTTTTAAAATTCAGCTACAAACTTTTATACATGACCCCGTTTGGACTGTTATTACTTATTGGAATGTTATTACTTATTAGAGATTCGAAAGAAGCTTTCAGAAATTAGTTATTTAATTCACCTTATTGTAACTTTCTTTATGTGTCAGTACTTGCGAGTGAAATTTGTCGAAATTATCAAATAAAGACTGCCACCATCCCTTCTCTGGAGTGTTTTAATCGAAGAACGTTTATCAGCTCGTAAAGGCTTCAGAAATTGCGTTCAGTAGTCGCCAACTGCAATGGTGACTTTTTTTTTTTTTTTTTTTTACTTTCATATATCACAAGTTGAAGTAATGAGAATTCGGTATGAAAAAAATAGGTATTGAGACAGCGCTTTATGTTTTACTTTTTATAAATAGTGACTGCTTTTAAATGGGTGATGCAGAACATATAATGTGACAGAGTTTACTGCATTTACTCGTATTTCTCACAGACACTTGGTCTCTAGGCCAGTTGGTCCACCGGATCATGAGAAGATCATATAGGAATCAAAGGAACTTCAAATTTTGTTATTGTATAAAGAAATGAAAAAATCTAGCCTATTTCCTAATTCTCAATAAGAATCAATATTATATTTTGGTTCCAGAATCCTGATTACTGAGCATTCAAATTACATACGTTATTAATACTGCAAAATGTTTTATATATACCTTCAAATTCATTCTAGATTAATATAAAAAATATTCATACCTAGATAAAATTTAAATAAGAAAAATTAGAGACGCATGAGGAGGAGCGCGGAAATAGGAAACTTCGTCTTATTAAATTTATTTTATCGGTGAAATACCAAAGGTACATATAGCATCTAAGATTGCTTCAGTGTCCAAGAAGATAAAATATGCACTTATCTCTAACACACAGAGTTTGTATTTTTTTAAAAAAATATTGCTGTTTATTGCTTTGTTTCAGCTTTCTAAAATAAATAGAAAGAGGAAAAATAAAATCTTTCATACATCATCGAAAAAGAAAGAATGGACATCTGATTTTGAATCTGTGCTCAAATTCATTTGAGTAGATTTACTAATACGCTGAGTGCCGCTCTAATTATTCTAGGACTCAGAAATAGCTGCCCTTCTGGTTTAGCACTGTTCGAGATCAACTTACAGCCACTCTATAATAGAAGAGTCAATTTAGTAAATTACAGCAAAAAAAAATATACTGCTACGGCCCCTAACACCGTACTTCCTTGTATAGTACAACAATCAAAGACTCAAGAAATACAGCCCTTTTAGCTTGACAGAAACACAAAACTTGATCCCTCGGGACGTTGAACGCCTATCTTTAAAATCCTACATTGAACCCTTAGCGGGACTACCAAGAGTTTTCTTCCACTTTGATCTGAAATCCACTGTAAATAACAAATTCACCATGAAGACCATCTTAGATCGCTGTCTATAGAAATTATTGGTTACCTTCTTAAAGATGCAGTGCAGGTCTATACTGATGGTAACCTGACAGCGGTATTTATATTAGGATATCCCACCTTGAGACTACAATAAAGAATTGCAACCCTGGCACTTGCTCTGTCTTCAGGAGTGAGTTAATTGCGATTAATGTAGGGCTTGATGCTATCATATTTCATGATTGTGATTTTGGGGAGCTATGGATTTTATCGGACAATCGCAGTGCACTATAACTTCTTAGTTGCTGATAAGCTGCAAATGATGAAACCAGCGTATCTATTCTGCTCAAACTAAGGAAGCTCTCTTAGAATCACGACGTCCACCTCCAATGCATCCCATCACATGTAAACATCAGCGGTAATGAGGTCGCTGATAGAATGGTGAAAGAGGATAGTGAGAATGAAACGGCCAGTGGCTCTTCGCTTAATTATCAAGAACTACACTCAAATAAAAAATATGAACTCAATTTAATATGGTGTATTCCACCTGCAAACCAATGGCACAAGGGAAATTCCCCTGGCACTCTACTGGAAATCAAATGTGACCTTGACTCACAAACTGCTCTGGCTAGACTAAAAAGTGACCACTTTAAGTGTCCTTTGAAAGTGGTAGAAAAATCCATCCCACTTGTAAAAAATTCTGTGGTCATCCAGCTTTACCGGATCACATTCTGGGTTGCATCGGACATACTAAGGAAAACTTAAAATCCAATCACCTTTTTATTATAGATTTCTTGGCTGTCAACAACATACTGGAGCTGATCTGACATACGTCAGATATTTTGAGGATAAGCAACAACAATTAATAAGTTTTCAGTTTAAAACACATATATTCGTGCAAATTCAGTTTAAAATTATAATAAAACCAGTGGCGATCTTCCTGACGCGTTCTCGCATACTCTGATATAAATTATTTTTGTATTTCTACCCTATGATATTGGCGAACAATAGTTACGGAAGAACTATTAGAATGCTATCTTCGGGGATTGATCGCTGGAATGCAGAGGTAGGCAGAACATCACATACCAAAATTCATGTATTTAAGTCTTTACATTTTAGAGCTAAAGTATTAATTTTTTTTGTGAAAGGGAAGTTCGACGGACAAATTTGACTGCAAATTTGATATCTTTATATATTTTAGACATTAAATCTGTGCACCATAGATTAGCTATATTGCCCTCTTCATTTTGCATTTATAGTTTTCATATATATTAAAACAACCGAATATACAGACTTCCTCTAAATTGATTTCGTTTTAAGCTTCATAGAAATCTACAAATATGGTGTAGAGACTGTATTCAAAATTTCATTCGTCGTGTATAAGAGAATAATAAAAATTACGATTTGTGTAGCTTGTCAGCATAGCAGGCAACCAAAAGTATTATTATCTCTTATCATCGAGCTAAAAATATGCAAAAATATTATAAACTTAAGAATCTTAAAGAAAATACACAGATTTTTATATCTATGAAAGATTGACTTTTAATTTTATTTTTATGCATCAATTTTCTTAATTAATCATATGGAAATTCAAAAGTATTTTCTTAAGTCTTCTTTAGATAAAAAATATACTGCCATATTGATTAACATCTGATATAAGCTATTAATACATGGAAGATAATCTTGAAGTCCTTGTTAATTAAGCTTTTATTTCTAATCTAACTAGATTACTCATTTGACCTTTGAAGCATCGCGTTTTGATGCGACATAAAATCTATAAAACATCTTAGATAATTATGGATTATATTTTACTTTTGAATAAAATTATCATCAATATAAAACAAATAAATTTATTAATAAATTTAAAATTATGAAGATTCTATGTTTGAATGTAGTATCTGAAATAAATCTGCTAAATAGATAATTAACGAATGCAACGAGAAATTACAGTTTGCATCATAACAGGGATCAAACAGAATGTTCTTTCACATTCAGTTCTCTCATATGGATTCCTTAGCAAAGATATACAGATATGAGCATTTTTTGAATACATTGTCTGTTCTTAACATCCTCTCATTTTTCGTAAACCCAAATTTTATTCTTTTGTCACTTATTAATATTGTCCTATGACAGACTGGCGTCAAAAACTTACATATGCCAGCATCGCATATCAAATTTAATTTATCTGAAAGATCAGTTTTTCTATTATTCCATTCACATTTACCAATAGTAGTTAATCCTTTTAGCTACTTGGTACAAAATTTCATACAGTTATACAGAAAATTATGTTCAAAATATTTCCTTATCATGCAATGGTTTTCTCTATTATCGTATTCACAGCAACAAAATTCAAATTTCTGACACAATTTAAAAAAGTTCTTTTTTTAAATTGTGCTAAAATAAATACAAAACAAAGATAAGAATCTTGCTTATCAGATGATTAGAATTTTCAAAGCAGATTTACGAAACCTGAAAATACCATTCAATTGAAAATAACATATGATTATTAATTTTAAGATACTTTGTATTAAATGAAAATAAATAAAATTAAATTTAAAAATAATAAATAAAATAAAAAAAAATTCTGTTACTTACAAGTTATAGCTAGAATGAAAGGTATTGTAACAGCAGTAGTCCACATTATTTCTGTGACAAAGATTATATTTTATTTCTAGATAATGCTATATTTGTTTCACCTTCGTTTCTCCCTTCTCTCTCTGGTTCTTTCTCTTCCGGCAAAAATGCATTTACATCGCGGATATGACAGTCGTAAGACTTGTTGACAGGAATCTTTAGCTCCAGGAAGGAATAATCAGGCCTGATACTCATCATCAGAAAATAATTAAAATCATTATCAGCGTCATTACCGTTGTTGATATATTCATTTCTCAACAAAATGTTTAGAAACTCTTACATTAAAAGTGAGGTATAATATTTTATAGGAAGATGTTTATTTTGTTTAAATTTATTTTACGATAAATTTTATATTGAAAATTAAAATAAAGGGTCATTATTAATAGAGGGGGTTTGAAATTTGTATTTTTCTCGTTTACAAGCAATGCTGACGGTTATATTTCATCGCTTAAATCTTTATAATACTGAGTAAAACTGATGAATATAGGGTGTATTCCAAGAGCGATAAACAAATTATTAATATTTATTTTAAATACAACAGAATTTTTCAGGTAAAAATTAAAATTTGTAAAAAAAGAAAACAAAGACAATATAAAGACACCAGCAACATATACTGGTTTCAAAAAGAGGCAAAAAGAGAGAGAGAATTGTAATATTAATAATAGAAAAAAAGGCAATTTAAAAAAGAAAAATAGAATTCACTATTGTTAAAAATTCAAAGTGGTTCAGTTTAAGACGAAATTCCTATCTGAGAAAAAAGACTGAGCAGCTCAGACAACGGTAGAGGTTTCTAAACAAGAGGCAAATAAATCCTTGAGCAGCTCAGATACACGCAGAGTTCACTTGCAGTAAGTTAGATAGCAACAAGACGTTCAAGAAAGAAATTGAAAAATATTATTTCCGTAATAAGAAACAAAGTAAAAAAAAAACTCTTAGCTTTAGATATTAGATGAATGTTAGAAGGATAGAAAGAAAGAAATCTTTATAAGAAAGAATGATTGAGTTTGGTAATGAAGCTTTTTGTATTGAAAATTCTATCCGATAAGAGAAAGAACAGCTTTCCTAAATATAAGCACATTTTTAATATTAAATATCTTTAACCAAGCTTTCACTCCGCCAATTATAATTTTTTATTAGTTTATAATTAATTTCTTTCTGATGCGGAAGCACTTTGTGAGGAAAAAGAAGAGAATTTCTTAACACCATAACAATTTGCAGAGAAAAGAAGCCACATTTAGTTTTTTTAATTAATTAATTATTATTATTATTAACGCCAATTAATTGGAGAAGAATATTTATATTTGTTGGGTGCTTAAAAGATACGTAAAGAGGCATTTAAGTATTTGAATTACCCCTTTTAAGGCTATAAAAACTTGCTTTAATACTATTTTACAAGACAAGTGCACTCCCATAGAGACAGAAGAGGTATTTGGTAACTCAATGTTAATAGCTTCATGTAGGAAATCTAGATTTTCTTCAAAGAGGAGAAAGTAGCTATTATGCCTTGTACAGACCAGTTATGTCAACAGTATGAATTTCGAAAGTGTAATAAAGGCTTGCTTTACTAAGAAATGCTTCGAAATAGATATATTAATAGTACAGCCATTTTCAGAACACCATTCTGATTTGAGAGTAGAGGATTCAATGGCTTTTGTCTAACTGATTATTAAAAGCAGCATACGTTTGTGTGTGTGTGTGTCTGCGCTTCCATTCAAGTTGTCAATAAATATATCTGAAATTACTATCAGCAAATATTTTATTGAAGTAAAGTGAAACATAAATAATCAATAAAAAAAATCTATTTTTAAAGGTACTTTTTGAATAAGAAAAAGTTATCTTATTTAATTACTGTAAGACTTATTATAATATATTACATCTATTTTTTCCTTAAATTTGAAATAATTCTGCAATTTTCGAATGAAGATCACGCATAAAATTTCGTCCTTCGATCTGATTGGATTTTGAATTATTGCGTTCAAATACGAAAAGATAGAGGGACAGACAATTTCATAAATTGAGTTTTAATGATTAAGAAAAAAATTCATCAAAATTTTGAGGTTACTTTTTTTTTTTTTGCAAATTGTTTTCGTTTGTATATTTCATCTGAGAAAGAGTAAGTAAATATGAAATTGACATGCAAAAAACTAAAACTAGTTTTCTTTAGTTAAAATGGGCGAATTCACTTAATGAAGAATCCAGCTATTTGTTTTGGAAACTTTTAATGTTTGAAGGGAAAAAAGAAGGTTTAACATAAAGATAGCTATCATTACTTTTCAGAAAAGGCAATGAACGATGCTTCTACAGAGCAGAGGGAACAATGACAGGATTTCCGTCAGCTTCCTGTTGTGAAAAATATTTATTTTTAATAAACATGACTTGTTGAAGTAAATATGATCCTAAAACTTCATTATTTTTTTAATCTGTATTCTTAATGATAAGTAATCATGTTCTATTATTAGCTAGATTATAATTCAATTCCTATAAATTCGCAATCACATGACAAACGAAAATGAGTATGTCATTTAATGTGTAACGAATGTTAGCTAGAACTATATGATTCTATGTGGCTATGTATGCCATTATATTTATTTCTAAAAACATTTGACGCAATTCTACAATTTTATTCCAAACACAACATAAATTTCTGAACTCAAAAATCATTAAACTCTTCGTCTGAAGATTTCAATGATTTTTGAGGATTGCAATGATTTGTCTTTGTGCACTTCATAAACAAAAAAAATAAAATAAAAATAAAATAAAAATTTAAAAAAAACCCAAATAAATAAAAAAATCCTTGTGGTAATCCTCCCAAAACCTTCTCGAAAGGTATTATCCCAGAGAATGCTTTTTATGGCACTGGCTTGCAAAAATCACAAAATTTTAACCTTCGGCGTGAATTTAGGATTTTTACTGAATCTGCCATGTGATCTTTGGCGACGGTTTGATGAGTAATCCCTGGCGCGCGATTAATAGTATTCTAAAACTGAATTTGTGTTTTAGGCGCGTTTTTTCCAATCGATTGAAACAAAATTTGACACAGAAATATACAGTCACAAAATAATAAACCAAATTGATATATTTAAGGCATTGCGTTTCTGAGCTATCACATTTACCAGATTCTGAAAGTACAGGCCCGTACACAGGCAACCTCTTGTTGGATTTAACTCTAAATTTGATAGGTATTTGCACTATAAATACTAAATCTGTGAACCAAATTTTATCTATCCAGCTCTCTTCATTTGGGAGTTATCGTGTTATATTGTATTCGAACAGTTGAATGGACAATTTTCCTCTGAATGGAATTTGCTCAAAATTCGATAGAAATCAACACATTTCGTGTAATGGTCGTATACCAAATTTCATATATCTAGCCCTACCGTTTTTGAGTCATCTTTATCCCAGACAGATATACAGTTAGACAGATATCTGTCATGCCAAAAGTGCTCTTTTCGAACTAGGGAGGCCAAAGATGTAGAGATTTAACATTGTTGAGAGTATAGCATTTTTTTCTATGCTGCGTATAAGTAAAATCATTTAGAATTTTTTACAAAGTAAGTAGCTTCTACCGGTGTTTATTATATATATATATATATATATGTATGCGTGTGCTTTAAATTGTAATATATCTACATATTTTTTCTTTGTATTTATTGTTGAATAATGTAGGAATAATAGGGACCGGGATAGCCTGATTGGTACGGCGTTGGACTCGCATCCCTCTAGATTGCGAGTTCTAACCCCGCTGGCCGAAGACCTTCCTTGTGTGTGTGGTGGCTGGCGCACGCATAAATCTGTCGTGGTCATAAAGTCCTCCATATCGAGAGTAACACCACTGTGGGCACTGGTACAGAGGAGATCGTTCTCTGATTCAGGCCTAAATTACAACCTGTGGATGAGTGAATGAAATACATGAATGAAGGGCGCCCATAAAAAGCGTTGTGACTCATGAGTAGCTAAGTCGCTCTCTCGGCCCCAGCTGCCGCTACTGAAAAAATAAGAGACGCTCACTGGGCTTAAATCACTGACAGATAATTATCAGCGAGCTTGTAAAGTGCCGTAAGTCACAACGCAACAACAGGAATAATGGAAATTTTAACAAATGCTGCGAAATATTCAAACTATTTGTTTGCAGCGTTAAAATGCAAATTAATAAAATAATTGATTTCCGGAGCGGAAGTCAGCATTTTTTGCATTTCAATATCTTTACGGAAATAGTTCAGATCTGAAAAAGAATGAATTGACTTAAGTCAATGAAGTGCTTAAACTGATTGGAATAAAATGTTTTTTTAAATTCATTGATTCCTACAATTTAATGAAATTGTATTTACTCTAAGTTAATCTATTTATATTTATAATAAAGCTCAATGTGTGTGTGTGTGTTGGCGCTCTACAGACCAGACCATTCAACCTTCAACTACCAAATCTGGCACGTGTATACCTTGGAAACCGGGAATGTGCACCTGGGGGTTATTTTTTCGAATTTTTAACTAGAATTTTATTTATTTAAAAATTAAGCGAAATTTTGACGTGTTTCTGCTATAACTGCCGAAAATATTACCGCACAAAAAAGATTTTTACATGAAGTTAAAGATAAAAAATTTATCTTTTAAATGATACTACTGTTTTAATCTTAAAATTAAATTTCTATTTTTAATGAATTTTTAAATAACTATTTTAACTATGTTTTTCAATAATTTTTTTCCTCAAAAATAAAAATGAGGATTAAGCCCGTTTCGCATTCATGAGAAAAAAATAGCTTTTTTCAAAGTGTTTCCATCACATTGATTAAAGCTCTAACTGAAAATAAATTAAATCTTTTTGGAAATGAAATCTGCAAAAATATAATTTTCGGCAAGTGTCTGTAGGAAATGAAACAAATATATTATTTTGTCTAAAAAATAAATTCAAGAAAAATTATTTTATGATCTTTTACACTCTCTATACAGGGTGTTTATTCAGTCCCGGATATATTTTGATATTTAATGACTCATAAAATAATGAAGATATAAACAAACTTATGGCATTTATTGATGGAATAACTCATATATTTTCCTTTTCAGGTTTGAATATTTTTACTTTTGTAAATATCGTCTGCGCGTGTGGTAAATTCATTTTCCAGTCTAAATATCTGTACTTTTCTAAATATCATCTGCTTATTAATTGCATTTTGCTCTCTCTTGTTTTTGGCAACTATTGAAATATTATGTTTACTTTTGATGTGTTTGTTCTATTGTAGTACTTTTGTATGTGATGTTTTATTCGATCGGATATTGAGAATGAAGACACCACAAGAGAAAGCACAGATTTTATGGTGGTCATAGAGTTAATTTCCAATCAACTAAATCACTGACTTTTAAGAGTTAATTTCAAATCACTTAAACTGACTGATTTATGAAGATTTGAATATCACTATTCAATAAAAAAAGGATAATTTTAGATTTTTCATCGATCGTTTCAAAGAAAATACGCCAATAAGCGCGCAGGTTTCTCAAGATTAATTGGCCTAAGATTATGAAAATGGTGAGTTTTTTTAAGTTTTTAACATTTAAAACTTCATAAATAAGTCTTAGTTGATCGTGGGAAATAGAAACATTCATTCATTTATTTAAAATTTGGTGTGTAGAGAATATTTATCAGAATATGATACCTTACTGCATTAAATTTAGACTTCATAATTTTTGAAATATATTTATAAGCAGGAACAAAATATTATTATTGATTTCATTTCAATCCTTTTGAAAGCAAAACTAAAAACTGAATTTTATACTGAATCTCAGAAATTTTTGTTGAATTATTGTTTGAGATATTACATAAACTATGAAAAATATTTTGTAATTAACATAAGACTTAAATACCGAGCAATTCTGTTTGCAATACTCATATTCAATAATAATAATAATTAATAAATAACAATAAAGATGATAAATAAAATAAAACGCTTGGTTTTATTAAAAATATCTTAATATTAATTGCAATTTCGTCATTTACATTTTTAATTAAAGTTGAAGTTTTACCGGAAATGGCAACAAATTAGCAAAATATATATAGTAAATTGAACGAAACGATCTAAACAATATAAGTTTGGTATGACTATCAAAATTTGAAGATTAAAAATGTTTTGTTTGAGAATCCTTTAAGAGACCAGTTACTTAAAATATTTAATTGAAAATTGTAGCGAGCGGTAATACTGGCGAACCGGCTGGTCGCCAAAGGCGGCTAGTCAAAAATAAAATTGGAAAAAATAGAAAAGTTTTTAAAAAGAATTAACATTTTAAAGTTATAAAAGCATGAGAAATTAGCATTGATATTCTAAATAAATCAAACTAATAATTACCTCTATAAATATATTTTCAATTTTAAAGAATTTTTTAAAAATTTCTTTCTTAAGATTATTTGGGACTTAATTTCATCATATTGTTGAATTCAGTTTCTCATGCCTTCACGATTCTATTCTCAGGATTTTTATTGAGCTTTTTGAGGTGTGGTAGACATTTTCTGAAGATATTTATTTCAGTTAAATTGTTTTGATCATTTTACCGTAAAAAATTATTTTAATCGATAATCAAATCTATCTATTATTGAAAATTACATGAAAATTGGAAAATAATTGGAATGCCTTAAAAATAAATTTATATTTATTCTTCAAAAACAATGTTTTTTTTTACTTATAGAGTAAGAAAATAGTCTAAATAAAAATATATATGTTCATTTGTTTAGAATGCTTTGAAATTTTGACACAACTTTACATTCAAATATGCGCACTTTTTTATACCTAGTATATGGATGTCACACCTGTGATAGGTAAAAGCATTATTATTATTATTAATATTTGGAAAAACAGTTTAATAGAAACACACACTATACTAAATATTTGACGATTTCATTTCAATATATATAATTTACGCTTCCGAAATTTTTAATTTTACACCCCAAATTGAATGTTTTCGATTGCATTGCTAAATTGAATTTTCATAGATCTCTATATATTTTCAATTTGATTTAATACTTCCGATGAATTGCGTTGGAATAAAGCCGTGCCTTTTGACTTAACATTCGTTTAAAGAGTATAATAAATTTTTTTTTCATTTAATTTATTTTAGTGTTTTTCTTATTTTGCAATGCAATTGGCTGTTCATTTGATTTTCATTTGGTTTTAAATTACAGCGTGAAATTGACTTCTTTGGAGGGATTTGTTCGATGGGATTGAAAATTTTAATTCTACTTGCTTTGAAATGAGCTATATCGACTTAATTTAAATTTCAATTGAAATATTTCTTAAGTATCTTTTTATGTTTTCCTTTTCTAGCCCACGATTTTTCTTTTTTTAATGTTTCGAAATTTCATAAGTGACAAACTGACATATTCAAAGTACTTTTTATAGTCAGACCTTGAAACCCAATCAAGATTAATGCTTTTCTTTTGGCACACTGTTCAGAAATGTGCCCTGTCAACGGTCTTTCCAGCAACTGAGAATTGTCAACAACGTTGCATGTACCATTTCCTCAGTGCACGTAAAGCTCGGAATTAATTGGGGGACGACAGACAATGGCATGTGTGCATTAATGATGCGTCCAACACATCACATCTAAATCAAATTTGAACATCGTTTGCAATCATATTGACCAACTGTTTCCCTACATATCCAATAGAGTTATGGGAGAAATATAAACTGCACATGGCTGAAGATATATGAAATACGAAAGGAAAATTCAAATGTGAAGACATGGGTTTCATAGTAGAAATCTACAGCAAAACTTTGATAATAATTGAAGACTTGTATTTAGAAATCTTGGCAAAGTTTTTCATCAATCGGATTACACGGATTGTTTCCCATATGCCCAAATACATGCTGAATGTTCTTGGACCGGCAAACTATACAATCTCTATATCTGAGAAAACAGTTGGATAACAATAAATATTCCATTTTCACAAGCACTGTGAAATTAGACATATTGGAAACTTGAGTTACTCTTTTCTTTCTTTTCCATTTAATCAGACTGTACTACATCAACGGGAGACTGGGTGCAGCAAGTTTTCCTAATAAATGTTTGTTGCAAATGAAATCTTTAAAATTCAATTCATAAGTAAATTTGTCACAATGCAATTTAATTATCAAATACTGAAATTGCAACGGTGGAATCAAATTTGTCCCATCGCCCATTTATGGATTTACTGGGGCAAGAGGCAGGCCTAGAGCTTATGGATCAATTGTTTTTAATTTTGATAGAATGTTATTATAAATTTCGGTAATTTATTTATATGCGTTTTTAATATATTTCATATAAGTTGCCATTAATTAGTATTTGAAAATGAATCTATGTGAAAGAAAATATATATCATAACACATTAAATCGAAAGTATTTAACAAGAAAAAAACCCCCATTAATCATAATTATGAATACATTTTTAAAAATTGTTAAGCTGCATAGTTAAACCTCAGCTAAAAAATGTCGGAATGTGTTTTCTGTTCGTCTTTACTTCAGCCTTTAAAGTAAACTCAATTATTTTTATTTTTTAAAACATTTTTCTTGACATTTTGATAGAGGTGCTAAACGCAGAGAACCTTTTCTAAGATTAAAATTGTGAAGAAGCACTTGGTAAAAAGAATGAAGCCGGAATTTTCCAAAAAAAAAAAAAAAAGGTCAAAGTGGCTTAGAGATGGAATAAGAAATAAATAATAGAAGTGGCTCATCAATCCACTAGTGTAAATTTTTCTTTTTTAGCAGAAAGTCAGATATTTTTCTGGAGACACAAGCCAAAACTATGTGAATGCGGAGAGTGAACCTGTAAATATAAAAATAGATGCACTTCTTTTTACTTTTATCTAGTATAGAGAAAATATTGTAATTGTAAAAAAAAATCGTTCGAGATTTTGATAAATCTCCACGTTTCAGACCTCCCTGAGTTCGAAAAACAGTTATTAGAAAATGTTCGCCTGTCTCTCTTTACGAAAATAACTTAAAACCGTTTTGAGCTACATGGTTGAAATTTGGTATACGGTCTTTACACAGAATTTTCAGATTTCTATGGAATTTTGAGTAAAATCTGTTCAGAGGAAGTTCGTCTATCCGGCTGTTCTAATGCAATTTAACACAATAACTACAAAACGAAGAGATCTAGATGAATAAAATTCGATCGATCGTTCTCGATCATCGATTTATCATCTATAGCTTAGACGCTCATCAAATTTAGAGTCAACTCCAACGAGGGGTTGACGTTTCTGTTGATTGTACTTCTATAAACATGTAAACGCCATAATTCAAAAACACAAATTTTTGTTTAAACCGGTTGTGAAATATACGTTCAAAGCAACAAATACGATTTTAGGATACCATTAACGGCCTGCCAAGGATTAATCGTCAAAAAAATTCTCCAAGAATGAAATGAGAGATTCAATAAAAATGCTGAATTCACTCGAAAGGTTAATATTTCATAACTATTGTATGCGAATGCTGTGCAAGGTATATTCTTAGATAAGGTCTTTCTTTGGGAATATACGAGAAAGTTTTGGAGAAACCAGTCTCGCTGGTTTGGGATGCCTCAGTTTGTCACCAGATAACAAAAGACATTTCTCTCAGATTCCACCAGAGTCAAAGTTGATTCTTCATCGACATTTCAGTTGGGATGATGACAGTTCAATCAATTGCCATTTATTGTAAATAACCAGGTCACATTTATCGGTACTGTAGCGAAAGACGCTAAATATTTGTGATAAATTAACTCCACATTCTTCCGACGATAGTCAGCAGCCAGAGTTCAGAGTTCACCAGAGGAGAACGAGACATCAGCCGAGAAGGGTTTGACTGGAACTCAAAAAGATACGATTCTCTAAAAAGGCTGAAAATGAATTTTTGCGTAAAAGAATTAATCTGCAAATGTCCAATGTACCAACTCATAAGTGGGAAAGATCATTTGAACAACATCAACTGTTCATTTTCCTGAAATATAAATTCCTTCTTCATCACTGAATTCTCAATTGTAAAAATCATCATAATCATCTTTTGTTAATCAAGAAATAAAACGATTAAGCTAAGTGGTCTGATGCCTTAAAACCCATCGCACCCACATATTTTACAGTTTCATTAGTAACTAAAATCAACTTCAAGCCGATGTCGAAGGAAATGGAAGTTCAGTTCACACTTTTCTAAAGAAATACGCCCCAATTTTTTCGTGGTCTTCTCCATCCTGAAATAGGTAACTTTAATCATATAGAAAATCTAGTAGTTTACCATCCAGAATAAAAATCGCTTTTTACCCTAAAATTAAGAATAATATTCTTCGCTAAAAATGAGATGATACAGAGAAAATTCCTATACCATTGGCAATCAAGAAGAAATGTAATCAAAATAATAATGAAGAATACATCAGTTATAGATGATTCTTGTTTTCCTGATATCCAGTCACCGAGACGGTAGACAATGATCGGCTTTTGTGATATCTAGCCAGTCTTTCAGGTACAAGACTGGATCAGTTTCCATGGGCTCCATATTATAAGCCTTCAGGGATGTCCTGCATTTATTTCCTAAAATCAACTATGTAATTCAGTTTCAAAACTTTTCTCCTAAAATCAAATTTCATATGAATAATGAGTTGGTATTTCTCATATTTGAGAATAGAAAAGAAGAAAATTAAGAATATATATAAATCACATAATCACTCCTGCTTAAGAATTCATACACAATCAAAATCAGTAATTAATCGTCGTCGTTTTATTCAAGCCAGTTATGACCACAAAAGCTTAATTGGATGAAATTAGGTTACAATTGCCATATCTTTCTGTTACTAAGATTAACTATTTTATTTTGCAAAGCTAAATTCATTTCCAAAGCTGAATGAAAGAAAAATATTATTGTCTGCAGTAATTACTTTTGCCCTACCATTTATAAGAGGTAAAAATGATTTCATTAGTGCAACTTCTATCATTAGGAAATTATTTGACACTTCAGGTGTTCTCATCAGCTGGCCATTCCTGGCCATTCCTAAATTGAAAAGATGCTACAGGTAATTTTAATTACGAAAGAGATAATTATTTGAAGAAATTCTGTCTTTCATTTCAAGTTTTATTATTAATCATTAATGCAATTTTACTTTGGAATAGTATAATTTGTAAAGAAAAATTTCTTAATATTGCTTATTGCTTCTTCTGCGAAAAACTCATTTTTTCCAATTATTGTTATCGACATAACCTAAGATTTAAAGGCTGATTTTCAGAAAATCTTTGAATTTTCTTCCAACAAACAAATTTTAGCATGATTAAAAATTTTGCGTATACTTCGACTCAATTATTATAATTATAAAAAAAATAATGTCTACAGCTAAGATAAATTTATAAAATTTAAATAGGAATAAAAATAAATATTCTTTAAATAAGAGATCTGATAGTTATTCTTTTGTTCTCACAAACTTCTTTGGATTTTAATAAATATAATCAAAGTTCCAGAGAATGACCAGAAAAATTTAAATATTATATTATTCGATATTCGTTAATGAATCCTAGATCAAATTTTTCTTTATAAACAAACGAGAATTACAATGTCTTTTATTTAATATTCTGAACATGAAAGTTGTCCTTCGAAATATTTTCTGCGCTGAATTTAAATTGATATGTTTTAGAAAAATTAAAATTTTTAAGAATAATGTTATTATTTTCCGGAGATCATTAATTTTGCTAAAAGGTAGAAATAGCTAATTCAAGATATTCAAATATCTCTACTACTAATAAAAAGGAAACTGTGAGTGTAGTGCGTTTTTGTGCTCTACAGGCTAGATCATTAGACTTACAGTATGAACTTTGAAACATTTTTTATAACCTGGAGAGTATTAATATGCATTTCGGAGAGTAAAATATTAGATTACTGTAAATGACGATCAGATGCAGTATACCTTGGTAAAAATCATGTGAGAAGTTGCCGATTTCTAGCTGAAAAGATTTTGGTGCAGTGGGGAAGTCATTGTGAAGTGAGTACCTGGTTCAAGAAAAAAATCGCCAACCCAGCAATATTTCTTATTTTAAATTCTTGATAAAGAAAAACTCGACTTTTCTGTTCTCGAATTAAATCGTATATTTAAAAACATATGTATAATTACTATTTACAAAAGAATATTATTCTTTTTATGAATTACTAGCTGACATACCCAACGTTTCTCGGAATTAAAATCATTTCATGTTTTTAGTACAGAATTTTCCTTTTGTATATAATATTATAATACAGAAATCACTTTTTAAGGGGTATGTATTGAAATACTTATATATAAAGGGAGACTTCACACGAAGTTTTATAAAAATCTCTTGGGTGAATTTTTTGATGATTCTCTTTGTATAGTTTATACATGAGAAAAGATCCGAGACCGCAGATCAAGATATGCCAATACTGGAGTTAATTTCAGAAAATTGCTCGCAAAACTGCTTTAAGGAATCAATTTGTGCTTTCATTATTTTGTATTAATTATGGATTTTGTATCAAATATTATACGTTGTGAACAATGTCACTTTTCTTTTCGCAAGAGTGCGATTGCACATTTAGTTAAGCAATTCAGGATATATCACAATTGGTAATGACGTTATTATACGTTTTAAATTTTTGCTAATGATTAAAAATTTCCTTTTGACCCACTAATTCGTACCGAATGAACATTAGAAATTAAATTTAGGTCAGATTTCTAACTGTCATATCCGCGAAGGATGTGCATTTTTTTACCAAGAGGAAATAAAAAGAAGAGATATCAAAGGAAAGAATGAGAAAGATAACAAAAGTAATGAATATGCTAAGATGATGCGAGCCTTTGCTGTAATTGCCCTCTTCATTCTTGCAATAACTTGTAAGTATTTTTCTTAATTTTTTTAACCGTCATTTTTTTAGTAATTTTATTTGATTTATTTTCCTTTGATGTAGAATTTTTTTTGAAAAATGCATAATTTTAAAATTAAATGGTATTCTACTGTGAATTATTTTTTTCTTATTCATTTAATTTTAGTTTGCTTTAAAATTTGGTTTGTTATCAAGCGCATTAATTATTTGGTCTTGGTTTTTTTGAATTTCTTTTGAAAATTTATATCCAGATCAAAATTTAGATTTTAGCTAGCTGGCTTCTTCGTTACATTTCAAATCAAAGAAATATTAAAGAGATGATATTTTTTTTGTTCTTAAAAACTGACAGTAGTTATAGTTTAGCAAAAGAATCTATATTAGAAGAAATTAACTTGAAATTACAAGATTGTTCAAATTTGTTAGCGTTAATGGCTATATTAGTTATTGATGCGATTTTGTATATATTTATAGCTTAACGAATCATCTTGAGTGTCTCTTGAATAATCATATTTTCAAACTCATAAGCTAAAACTAGATTTTTATAGATGATATATATGATACATAAAAATAGACGAATTACAAAATCAATCTTTTACAATTTTTTAGTTGAATCTAAAAAAATATATATTCTCAAAATGACACGAACATCTAATTAAAAGAAAAAGAAAACTGCAAGCCATTGGTACCTTTGATATTTTTTATTTTTGAAGGAATGTAGCATTAGAAATATTTTTCATTTTTCTGTTTATTTCAGCTTTATTAAGCCATAACTGAATCTAATTATGTATCAGGGAACTACCATACATTTACAATTGTATTCTTTCACATATATCTGCAAATGCTTCCCTGATTTCTAATTTAATTATAGCAAAACTGAATCCATTTAAATATTACTCATGCATCGAGAATCGATTTTCAAGTTAATGAATATTCCTTTTTTTCCTTCCGCATATCTAAGAAAATAGATTTATCTGCACTTATGTGTAGATAGTCCATTTTTTTCTTTATATTTGATTTACATATGAAGCAAGAATGAAAATTATAAAAGAAAAGAAATCTTGGTTTCTTAACAGGCAAGTTGACAGATGGTACATCATGCAGTGAACAAAGAATGCGCGATTGCGAGGAAAAAGCACTACATTTTTTTAAATCCGTAAATGTTACTGAATACGATGAGTTCTGTGAGTAAGTAGATTTTTATGCTTTTAATTGTTGAAAGGAGATAATCATACATTGATTGGAGGTTATCATACACTATAACGTTGAAAGGCATTTTTTCATTATTTTCATATGTATTATTGCAAATTTCTTTATTATCCACTAATGGCCTTTGGTGACCAGCTAGTTTTTGGGAATAATGATTAAATTTAATTTCAGTTAAAAATTAATTTTCAATAATGATAAAGTTACATCAAAGCCTGATGTAATTTAATGTCCATGATTCCGAGAAATTTTCAGGCATTAAAACCGTGTTTTTTCAGTTGCTTTACATATCCTTTATTTGTTGTGTACATGAAACTTTATCAAGAAAACCTCTAATCGTAATGAATTTCCATGATATCAGCACTGAAAACTTAATTGTCTAGTTCATCTATCTTCTTAATTCCGCGATTGTAAGTTTCTTTCTTTCTTCATCTTACAAACTAATAATAAATAGAAGACTTCTCTAGATCCCAACAATAGAAGAAAATTGGACAAATATATATTTGATGAAAGAAACAAAATGATTCGGATTTTAGAGAAGCAACATAATTCTATTGTCGGAAAGTAGACCAAACAATCCAGGAAAAATTTACATGGTTATCAAATTGGTGTCATTAAAAAGGTAATTTTTTATACTTTGAATTTCATTTTTATGTAATGATGGTTTCGGAACTTTTCGCAAAAAAATGCCGAAATTCAATTTAATTTCTAATTAATTAAAATTCTTATTAAAATATTAAAAGGATCCCTTCGAGCTGTATATTCTTGTCCTTTATAATATACACGTGCCGGATTTGGTTGCTTTAGATCAAATAGTCTGGATGGTAGAGCGCCAGTACGCATGTACGCATTCATGCAATCGCAACCACTTATTCATCTTTATTATTAATATATATTATATGAAATAAATTACACTTGGGACATCTATGATATCAAATATGAGAAACTATTGCACAAATAAGCAGTTTCTCGATTGTCATGTCGAAAATAACCTGGTAACGGTCCTATCGTTAATGGCAGGATGTGCCTCTTTAAAAGGACCCCAAATATTGTATGCTTGTAACTATGTTATGAAATGGAGTTCATATGACTAGTATTATTAGATACTATGGTTTTTTCAATCAACACAATTGGATGTCTTCGAGACCAGAAATAATTCTTTATGATTATACTATAACCTATAGAAAAATATAGGTTTTAATGAGTGCTATAATAAAGTTTAATTTTAAACAGTAGGATACTTTTAATTAAAGCTGTGATTTCTAAATGCCGTAAAGTGAGAATCTCTAGTCAGAGCCTTTAACATCTAAGTAAGTATACAAGAAATGGAATTTTGTATGGTGAAATAAAATAAAAAATATTCAAATATTAATTGATTGATAGTGCTGTATTCTAATTATTTTTGTAATTTATATAAATCTAATTGATATACCCTGCGCTACTCAGAACTAAAATTATTTCAAAGACAATATTTTATATAAAGAAAAATGTTATATAAATTATTATAATTCACTCTATCCTTTCATTACCATGTGGTTGACTTTTTCTGCAGTTGCTTAAAAATGAATGACATTTCACCTTTTTTAGGCACTACTATGTAACCTTAAACAACGAAAAAAGATTCCAAGCATATGAAACATAAATTACAAAAAATACTGTACAGTATCTAAGAAACTTACTGTTACACTACTTCAAAATCGTTTGAGAGTCAAATTATAATAGAATTAACTAAAATTAATGAAGAGATTTCAAAGTAAGAAATTTAGTATAGTTATAAAAGTAAAATTTTCAATTTCGAAATGTTATTAAAATATATATAACAAAGAAGCAATATAATCTGCACCTTTCTTCAGAAAAACGTAATGTTAATTTTTAATTAATTGAATAATTAATTTTTGTACTTCGATAAGTTGATGGTATTCTTTCTCTAGTTCCAAAAAGAAAACGTTCAAAGCTTATTTGGAAATAAAACCTTCGCATGAAAATATACCATTCAAAAAATTTCAAGCATAACAAAGCGATATAATATTTATTTAGGATAACAAAAAATTTCCCCTTTTTCTTTTTCAGTTATCAACTTTGCACTCCTGCAAACATGGCAAAAAATTGAATTCAAAAATGTTGTACATGGTTAATTTAAACCACATCTTTTACTGTCAAGCTCATGGAAAAATAAAAACTTCTATTAAGTATTTATCCATGATAGGAAATATATAATCCTTTTTTCACAAAGATTCGAAATTTTGACTGGCAAATTCATGACTTTATTGTTAGGGTATCAAATGCTCTTGAATGAATTCCATCAAAGACATTTTATCTGTTATAACTGCCTATGAAAATAACTATTTTTCATTTTATTATAAGAAAAACTGATGCAATTATTTAATAATGATATAGAAGGAAAATAATAATGTAACCATGCATTTTTATCTCAAATCGATTAAAATGCCTTATCAAGAATATTATTTCACTATTTTAAATTTATTATGCTATTCCATTAAAAATGTAAGTGGTGCATTTTCATTAATTTCTGAATACTATTTGAATGCATTTTGAATTTGTCATCCTGAATGAAGTATTGTCATGTAGATAAGTTACGGAAGTTTGCTTCAAATAGTATCCTTATCATCAGACAGCAGATGAAAACTACAAACCTATTTCAAAATAGCTTTTCTGTAATTTAAGCAGAAGGCATAACCCTATTAAGCCATATAAATATTTAAATTATTAAAAATCCGTTAAATTTTTGCCATTCTTTGAAATAAAAATACTCTTTCTTTCTTTAAAAGGTATCTGAAAAATGACAGTGATTGTTCGTTGTATCTCTCCGAAGACTGCAGGAAGCAATATCAATCGGCTTCTTTCCTGTACACTAAGTTCTTCTCAGAAATGAATAGATGGTGTAATGGAAACTCAGCTCACAGAAAAGGTGACTATTATCGTTTATTATTATCTCACTATCTTATACTTTCTCCTGTATTGAATATAACGGCTGGTGACATTGAGTAAGAGGGTGGAAAGATATTCTGCAAGTAATGGGATGATTCTGTAATGTCTCTGGTTTATCCAGGTAAGAAACATTTGTCTATCTGACTAAGAGGTTAATTATGATTAGACATATATACGGGACATCAGTTTGAACACATTTTGAACGGGTTAGGATCCTGGTAATAGTGTTTTAAAAGAAATTTTAAAGGCCAAATCTATTAAATAATTGAATTTGTGAGAAAGCATAAAGACCATTTTAAATCGATGTATGTCAATTATTCATTTTATTTTTTACTTCTATTTTTACTTCTACTTCTCTATTTTTATTTCTACTTCTATTTTATTTTCTATTTCTATTTTCCAAAAGATTATTAAGTAAACATTCAACAAAAGGGAAACGTTCTTATGTTAAATTTATAGGAAGCCCTACAGCTTTAAAATTCTGAATTATTGCATAATAAATGTAAGCATTGTAATATATATAAAAAATAAAGCTTGCGAAACTTATATTTCATTTTCCTTCCTAGTGTGGTTCACGCTAGGTTTTTGCATGTCAAAGCACCCGAGAGAAATTGGCCAGTGCTATTATCTACCTATTAAGGAGAAACAGAGTGGAAATCCAATTCAACCTGGATGCGAGTAAGTATTTTTAAATTATCAATATTTAATCCATAACGTTTGGTATAAAAGGCTGCAAAGACTGTTAGCTTAGTTTAGTCCTAATAAAACTGAAACAGTTATAGAGTCAAATCCATAGGATCAAAATAAGAATATTTTGTTGAAGAATACATTTAATTAAATAGAGCGCTATGGTAGTAGACGGCCACAATGTAACAATTATGGAAAAAATATGCAATTTTTTACGTAGTCACTTAACCATTTACCTCGTTTTGGAATGTATAATAATCGAAGTGACACAATGCCATTTAAATAGCAAGAAATACAAGATAGTCACAAAGTCAAACTTTAATTAAAAAAAATATTGTAAAAAACAATGACAATTTGGCATATGGCTTTATAAATATAAAAGTTTTAAATAAAAAAACACTTATGTTAGTAATTTCCAAAGTGGCAGTTCAAAGAACGTCAAGTCGGCATTCCAATTCGCCGTGTATTGTCTAACGTTTCTGTTGTCACATTAAGCACACTATCAGTGACCCTAATTTTGAGTGTATCAAAATCTTCGATTGGCGTACAAATTTAGTGCAACCATATAAAATACAAGAAGCAATAATATCCGATTTGAATTATGGAAGCAAAGTACGCAAAGAAATTTTCCTTCTTTGGCGATATTTTAATAACAACCCAATTTAAAATCACTACCTCAACATTAGTTGTACTCTCTGATGAACATAAAAAAATTAAGTAAACGATTATTTTACAGCAACCATTTTACAGTATTATATTCATTTATTATTTTGAAATAATTTTTTAATAATCACAAAAAAGATTCTATGACCACCCTAAGTTTAAACTGGGATGATACTTAACTTACAATAGAATCGCACCTTATATCTAGAAGATTGATTCACGATTTATAAAGCATTATCCTACAAGACGTTTGAAACTTCTTTCCAATATTATACCTATCCTGAATTGGATTATAAAACATTAAAGCGCATATTCATTCTAGGAATAGAAAAATGAACTAGTACATCTCGACTAGAAAGTAGTTCGCAGATACTTACAGGTCTCTTTTCACACTGTACAGAGGTTGCAGAGTCATCACGTTCCCTAGATTTCTTTTGAATAGTTTTGTTCATCTAGAATCGCATTTATTTTATGACCTTGAAAAGTCTATTAAATTCTAGGTATATCTAGTATTCAGACTGTCATTTGAGGACAGAAATGTCCTTGAAATGTCTCAAATCCTTTCTAGTGTGTACCAATCCAAATGCCAGTGGTTTGAAGCGTACATTATGGTTGATAATCATTTTAGCGTAACTCTATACTACTCAATATTTCAAATAATTATGCTAGGCTGACATCTAATCGATGTCTGATTTGACTGAATGAATTTAAAAATATACTGAATAAACAAGGATATGACATACAAAACCTTTAATCACGACGTACACAAGACAGCATTACATCAAGAAGTTTTTAGTACATATATGAAAAATGAAGACAGAGCAGCTGACGCCAGTTCTGGCTCTAATTGGCTGACTAGAATATGCCATTCTCAGCAATCATACTTTCAAGGAAATTGAATCATTAAAGTGTTTATTTCTTTTGACTATGTCTGCATGTTTTATTTGTTATGCATAGCTTTCTCAAGAACTAGCAATTAACTCATTCCATTTTTACAACAGCATTCTTAGTTCAGATCTGCAAATCCCGGTTCTGTCAGAAGACTTTTTGTTTATGAAAAATATTTTAGAATCCTTTTTTGTGCATCTACTAACATTAATCTGAATTTTAGCAGTATTTTATTCCCATTTTTGATGCTTCTATCACCTATTTAAGCAACTGCTTTTACTATGTTTTTGAAAAGATATGAAGAGTAATTATCTGATTGAAAGAGAGCAGCACACATATATCTGTCCAAAATTGCTATTTATCCGTTACATCACCCTAATCAGAGATAATTTGAACCTAATTTTTTTTGTGTGAACACAATGGTATGAATATATGTAATACTTTTTTTAGAAACAAAAGGGTATGCGGTAGTAAATGAAGGAAGTAATTAACTCTTTGCACTTGGATCGCTTCTCTCTGGCACCATTCAAGATGATGCATCATTTTGATAGTGCTGTTGTTACTTATGGCATTTGCCATAGTCAGGCTCGCTGACGAAGTCAGCGATTTAAGCCGAGTTTATGCATTAGCTTCTGAGGGTAAAGGCCCCTGAGCGCCCTAAGACAGAAGTATCATTTCGATCATTTATTTATTCATTTTGATTATTAAAAATATCTACATGATTGTAAGAAAGTGTAGATTAACTTTTCGTGGATATTCAATTTGAAACTAATACATATGCTTAGTTTTCGGAGCAATAAATAAGACCTTCTATTAGTTGAATGCTTATGCATCGAATTACTTCTCCGAGTGCAAAAGAATAACAAAGTAGAAAATCGGAATAACTTATTTACAAACGAATCTGGAACACACACATATATAATTTCCATAGTAAGGATGTGTGTATGTTAGAAAATTAACTTTTCCTGTTGATGAGTTTCATCCAAAATATATGCAGTTTTTGTGTTATGGCCGCATGATTCACCCCTCCGCTTTTTCGAGTTCTTGCGCTCTCATATGCATAAGCTGGTAATCATAGATTGACTTCTCCGACCCACCCGAAGGCACACGGAAAAATTTGAATGAATCGACCGCCTCAACAGCAACACAGACGGGGACTGTGGTTGAGTCCTAAGGGTCATCACCGGCCACGGTACAACCCTTCCTTAAGGAAGTGCGTCTCGTCATTGATGGGTGGTAGCTACCTCCACCCTTTCGTATATCCTAAAGGAGGACGAGAACCAACCACCATACCGGAAGTTTCTCATCCTCAATTTCGAGGTGACATCCCCCTCCCTCTGAGGGACACATGAGCAGGTAAAGATAGATACACAATTTAGCTAATTTGGTTTCAGTTATAAAATGTCAAATTTACCAAATTACCGAGAGTGAATTTTTAATCATTACAATATTTAATTTATTTACACTTTCTGATTTCAATTGTAGTTCTAAGTCAAATTTTGAAATCGATCATTTGGATAAGAGACGTCCAAAATGCAAATTCGAGTTTAGGTCATTAATTGTATCCCAAGGATTATTCAGAAAGCAATTATCAAAGATCCCGCGACAAATTAAGTGAAAATGCCAGATTCACGCCAAGGATCAATGCTTTGTAACTATTGTACGTCAATGCCATTCAAGATAATCGCGGCTTTGCCAATGATACACAATTTTATGCAAGTGTAGGAAAATAACACGTTTATATTAGAGGGTATGTAAGAAAGTTTAGAAAGAACATTCTCTCTGGTTATAAATAGCTGATAGATGTTTCTGATTAAATAGACATGAACAAATTAACACAATTAAAATATTGTAATATTACTTGTAGTTTCATTTGAAGAGAAAATTTAAGATTATGGAGATTTGCCTTTTCTTAAAGATTACTATAATTTTATTTTCATTTTTTTCCAGAAATTACAAATTTCTCAATTGCATGCATGACCAAGTCATAAAATATTGTGGTGAGAATCAAGAATTTTTGGTGAACTATATCAAAAGAGGTATACAGGCTTTTCCCGAATACTGCAATGGATGTGGCGGCATCATCAACAATCAGTGGTTCCTGTACTTGTTAATTTTCTTTTCCTTAGTTCTGAGCCATAAGATTTGGAATTAAAATAAATTATACATATTAAAATAAAGTATATTGCTGTGAGCTCTTGCAATTAAAAAAGTGTCAATTTAGAGCCTTTAGTTCCAAGTATCATACCATGATAATAGTTTAGATTTGATTAATCTACTTCTCATTAATTTTAAATATTAACTCTTGATTACAACACTAATAAAATGCATTCGATATCATCGAAATATACATGTGTCTAAACTTAACAAATAAATTAAATGAAAATCCAAAATGAAAAAAAAATGAAACCATTATTTCAAAAACTTTTTGAATATTTCGCAAAATTTATTTTGATAAAATATTGATTCGGAATTATAGTTAATATGATTGAAAAATTGATTTTTAATATTTAAAATTATATAAAAAGTAATTTTCGTGTAATAATACTTCCTGTAAATTCTGCGGAAAGGCTCTAACCTTTTGATTAATCTATTAAAAATTAGGTTGAATATAGAAACCTCTTTTAAACAATCACTTAAATGAAACTAAGTTTACCATCACTAACAAAAAGTAGGCAGCTCTAGGCTCACAATCTACCCAGTATGGGGTTTTGAACAATTTTTACAACTTTACTCTATGTTATAACTCGCATCAGTGTCATGAATCAAAGCCCACGTGAGCTATATCAGAATTAAAGGCACAGATAGCCGGCGTTCTGGTCTAGGGTATCGCGTCTTCGCCGTCATCAGGGCGTCCTGGTTTGGGCATGGTTGTTCTCTACCCTGTGAGGTGTGTGAAGGAGCCCCCCCCCCTCCCTGTAAAAAAGGGTCGTGCAAGCGAGTGTGTGAGTATATATATTGCCCACCCAACTGTTTGAATAATCGTAAAGATTATAGTCGCAGAGACATGGAGAGGTGTTATGTTATGTCAACTTCATATGAGCTAGATGTCAGACTACTGCCTCGGGTGCTTAGAGGTCCTTACCGTCAGAAGCTAACTGCACTCCCTTTCCGTGGCAACGCGGACACCACATCATCATCATCAAGTTGCAGACAGACTGGCTTAAGAGGCAATAGAAAATAATTATTTGTTTGAAGTAACACTCGAGTAAACGAAATCTTTCATCAAAATAATAATACCTCAAAAGCTAATAGCTCTCTATGAAATTGCTTGGATGTGGAAGATACCTGGAGGCTTCTTTATAACATCATTCCTAAAGTAAACATATAACCAAACAACAGGACTTGAAATGCTGTTTTTCAAGGACAAAGGTCATTTTCCTCAAATTTCATAGATTTAATCATATTGTTTTTGAGAGGGAAATAGAGGTACTAGGTCCACACTTTCCAAATAAAGGAGCATTCATAGGATTAGAAGATATTTGAGCAGCAGTAAAAAGATGAGAGAAGATTACATCAAAAGTACTATGTTACGTGATGTGCAACCCATCTTGAAGGAGTGTAAGAATACATTACAAACAAATGGTAAGGAGTTATAATAACACGTCATATCCCATCAAACAACCACAAAGAAATATATTGATATCTATCTAATTTTATACTCCACTGATGAGATTGAATGGATTTGAAGTATCTAATGGATCTTTACTAATGAATTTGAAGTATTAGTGCAGTGCGACCATCTCTCACCATACTAACACTTCAATTCCATTTATTTTATTCAAGTGCTTGGAATGGAAAATGAAAGCAGTTACGAATATTTCAATACAATCTTAATTACTATTTATATGTATGAAACCTTTATAATACATCCTCAAAGAATTTGATGTAAAAATGTATTTCATTTATTAATAAATTTAATAAAATTTTTCAACATACTTTTAATAGTGTATCAAGAAGTTCATTTCTTTATTTCAATTATTTTCTATTATTTATTTCTTGATTTATAACTCAATATGATGCAAATTAAGAAATCTTGAAATCATTTTTTTTAATATTCTGTACCAGGGGACGCAACCCAAATGGAATCAAAATTTAATTAGATTAATCGATTTTTACGTTCTAAAAGCATTAAATTAGTGAAAAATACAGAAGTATAAAATATTTCGTAATTCTAGCATATTAGAAAGTAGTTAAAATAATAATTAATAAATTTTAAAAAAATAAGTAATAAATTTTTATGTTTCAGGTAAATCTATTTTAAGCATGGTTACTGCTTTATTGCATCAACTAATTCTATTCTCGAAATATATTACTTCCAGGAAACTAAAAAAAAATGAAATTAGCTAATTGTGTGCACGATTTTCCAAATGAAATTTGGTCTTTTAATTTGAGGTTTACAAAAATTATTTCGGTATAAACAGATTTAAGCACAGATGCACTTATTTTTTTATGTCTGTCGAATTAGAACTGATAAATTAATTTCTTACCAAAAGATGGCGCCAAATGATTAGCCTCCTTTTGGCAGGCATTTT
>JAPMOR010065265.1:67443-77458 GCA_026543865.1 Argiope aurantia
CGCGTAATCAAGAAAATTCATTATTTCAAAGCAGATAATAATAATAACAAAAAGAAATACTTCAAAAATAAAATTTTCCTATAGAAGCTTCCACATTTTTGGCAACAAGGCATTTTAATATCTAACACAATTCTAACTTACAATTAGAAATCTGGATACTGAGTGTATTCATATTTAAATTAATTCATTTCGTGATAGTAGTTAACTCAGTTAATCAGTTTATCTATTTCAACAAACCGATCCTTTCGAATCATTTTCAATGACACAAATTTGTGAAGATACGATTTTAAATAACAAAGTTACAGTGCTATACCTATATATATATATATATATTTTGCGACTGTACAGTAATCTTCTAATAACATCATTTTTTTATAATGGTGATGCTGACAATAACTTTATGCAAGAATCTTCTGATCTGCCCGGTATTCATTTTCCCCGAGATGGCTAATCCTTTTGCGACTGGTGTGTCATATATGCATCCCCTACGAACGTCTGTCACAGCCGGGCGAACTACCCGTGCATTTCTGGAAATTGAACTCATGGGACGGTGATGCATATGTGCATTTTAAACTGAAACCTTTTACATGCCACTGGAAAACTCCCTGTGTTTATTACTTTTGAAATGAACATAGTTTTAGTATCCTTCAGTGTACCCATATTCAGCTTGAATTTAGTATTTTACTCATCAGCTGTTGCGGGGGAAGAGGTTAGAGTAATGCAAATAAACTGAACTAGGTTGTGTTATTTTCCATTTGATAGAATCATTCGCATTTCTGGTATGAATCCAATTTTTTTTCTTTTTTCATTGGTATCGATTTATTAAAAAAAAAAAACGCTATTTGTCAGAGGAAGAAAAGGCTCGTATTATGAATTAACTTATAATCTGAAAAGGTAACAAAAATGACGATGTTAGGACTTAAACTTCATTTTTTGTGAGTTTTTTTTCAAAGTTAGACTTAGCGAAGCAAACACCCCATTCTGTGGGATGATTCCTATGGCGTATGCTCCTTCCGGTACGTGCATGTAAGATCGAGGCTTTCCGTACCGAAAGAGCTAAAGTAAGAGTTACACGAATGCCTCCTTGAAATTTCAGCGTTCTACATTTGTGGTTTGTTATATGCGTCGGATCTTTTGTACTTGAAGTAGCAAAACCAATGACCAACAGAGTATAGCGAAATGCAATTATATTGTGTCAAATATACTATAGGAAACCGTTGCTGTTTTAAGAGATATCGTCAATCCAAACACAGTAGATCAATATACTTGTATCATTATATAATAGAATTCAAAATTGCTATCCGGAAAGGAATTAGGAGATAGAAAGTTCTCAGAGTTACTAAGGATTTGACAGATTACTAAGAATTAAATTTTTATGAATATTAAAAATATTGTGCTATTTTGTTGATTTCAAAATAGTTTAATTTCCCTTTAACAGCGCCAATTTTTTTCAACATGCGTTCTATACCTGCTAAATGATATTTTGCAAATGAATGTATTTTATATCTATTAAATATCCGGAAGAAGCACACATCGTTATCTTAAAGTAGTAAAAACTGTTTATGAACCATTTCATTTATTCAGTAAAGAGAATATTACTTCAATCACATAATGAACAATGTTAATGATAATTGCATTTTCGAAATGTCTGCCACCTAATAGGCTTGTGAAAAGCTATTATTATATTATTATATAAGTCCTCGTAGATTTGCCGTGGCATTCTGTATTATTTCTTCATGAATTCAAAGCTTCGAAGTAATATCAGCATTCTGGCAGTACTAAAGCAGCTATCAGCATCTAAAGTGTGTGGAAAATTTTTTCCAACTCTTTAATGCCTAAAATTTAAATAATTAATTTAAAAAATGTGCAGTTATAAAATGATCACTGTAATATATTTTTATTGACTATTTATTAGTCTATCATTTATTGTTTTTAAAAGACAATGTTTGCAATATTAAACAAATATGGTAATCCTTACTGTACAGTAATAATTTAAAAAGTAATTGCGTAAAGATTCTAAGCAAAACCTTGAATTATTTTTTAATTGTATCTGAAGTGAAGTGGATAACTACATTTTTCGAAAAATATATCTTTGCCAAATTTAGTAAATCTAGATCAAGCAATCTATCAGAGACAACAGCTGAGAAACACATAAATTTGCTTGCATTATTAACAAAGATTATCTTATAATATCAAATCAACATAATGTATAATTTAATACTTTAAAATTAAAAAAAATATATCTTTTGAATTATTGAATAATACTTAATAATAATCACACTTTTATTGCAAATAACATTGTTTAGAAGCCCTATATATACATAATTTGTTATTAAATATTTAACTCAAAACATCTAATAAATATTAATACACAATTCTTTTATTCCATGTGAAAATCCAAATAAGATTTCCACCAAATTTTTCTTAAGTATATGATATGAAGCAAAATTTTAATGGGAAGAATCGTGACCTATAATTTCAATGCTAATTTTTTAATATCTTCTTTTCTATGAGCATGCGCAGTATTGCGTAACCAAACAACCTGACAGTATGATTTATTTTTTGAGGAAACTAAATTTAATGTAACTAAAATTAGAGAAAGAGAAATACAAGATTTCTTTTATCTTAATGATGCTGATGAAAAAAATGCCTAGCTTATTTATATATATTATTTTATTTATTTATTTATTTTTTTAAGATTCACTATCACTCAGAAATTTATATTACTTAAAAAATTAATAATGTGAACCTCAATACTTATTATGTACCATTCCAAGCTCTGAATTACATTTCCCTTTTCCATTCTCAAAATTCAATTGCTTTTCAAAATGTTCAAATAAATTTTGTTTATCAAAAATTATACAAAACCTCTAAACGAACTGACTTTTTGCATTTTTTAAAATTCATTTGAGTGATCTGTAAATTTTCAAAAAATTGCAATTTTTTGAAAATATTTGATACAATAGATTCTTAAATTTTATTTAAAAACAGATTTGCAGAGAAAGATTTTTCTTTGGGATTCGATTCATTAATAATATTTAATACAATTTAAATTTTTCGTTCTCACTTACGCCACATAACCTTCAATAACATATTTGATACATGATAATTCAAAGCTTTGCTATAAATAATTGCTAAATCATAACCACTTGAAATAAAATAGATACTTTAATAAAAAATAAATATAACTGCCACCCTCTCTCTGACGGAGCATCAGGGGTAAACTAAATGAAAATCATAAAAACAAAATTGGATGGGATGTATGGCTATAACCGGGCATGGTACAAATCCTCCCTACGAGATACACCATGCCATCGGAGTGGAGGTAACTTGGCCCCAAGTCATTACATCAGGAAAACATCATTACCGTTATCCTTACATTATCAGGGAAATGAGAATCAATCATTGAGCTGGAAACTTCTCCTCCCCATATATCGAATGCTTCCCGGTGGAGTTAAAAGATAAGTATAAGGAAAGTTTCCATGAATCATTTCTGACAGTCAAATAGTTATTTTTTCTTTAGTTAAAGCACAAAAATAATTTTGCGTTCAGCAATGCTGCATGAATAAATTAGTGTAATGATAAAGTTTATTTCCCATAATTGACTCGATTGCCTCATTTCAGACCAATTTATTACAATAGATAAAAATTAAATTGACAACATTTATAAAATAACAATTCTAGCTACTATTCCTTATTTTAGTAATGAAATTTAGTAATATTAATTTTATTTCAAAACATGTGCTGTCAGTTATAAGGTGTACCATTGGTGTTTACTTTCCTGCAAACTAAATTTAAATCCTGCACTGTTTTGTCATCACTTCAAATTTCGCATCAAACATTATACGAGGCGTATTCGGAAAATGAGTACCGTTTCATTGCACCATCGCCGCAACTGTGCGGTCGGCGTTTCGCGCATGCGAACTGGTCTTCCATTTTACTAATTCTCAACTGACATCATTTTGGTTGCTCTACGTTGTGCTTCCAGTTTGTTGTATACATTTGAAATTTTTTAAATAATTACTGATTTAGCCGACTGTTAAGATTCGTGCTGTAATTCGATTTTTGAACACAAGAAATGTAAAACCGGCTTAAATCTATCGTCAATTTAAAGATATTTACGGAGAAGACACGATGAGTGATGAAATGGTGAGAAAGTGGGTTAGAATGTTTAATGAAGGTCGAACAAATGTCCACGATAAGGTTTCGGAGTGGTCGGCCTTCTGTTGTCAATGATGTTCTAGTAATGAAATTGATGAAAAAATTCATTAGAATAGTCGTTTCACCCTGACAACGCTTTCAGACGAATTTCCTCAAATTTCACGTATTGTTTTGTACGAAGAAGGTATAGAAAAACTGGTAACCTGATACTACAAGTGTTTGAACATTGGCGAAAACTATGAAGAATAATAGTTTAAGGTATGCTCTTTCATGTAAAAAAAAATTGAATTAAAAAATATTGTTTTTTTGTTTTTTTTTTCAAAATGATATTTGCTTTCCGAATAAGTTTCGTAATAGTTACTATTTTTTTAAAAAACTAGACACTGTTAACAGTTGAGATTAATAAGAACTGTACTTCGGCAAAAAAGCAAGACGCAAAAAAAATTCTACCTTTTCTTTCTTAGATGGATTCAATTATATTTTTTAGATGGATCGAACAACTCTGATACCCATATGGTTCAAGTCAAGACCACCTCCAACTAGTTTAGTCGCGTCAAATGATGGTTTATTATTCTATAGAAATCGAAATTGATTTGAGTTGTTTGATATGAAAGAAACTGCCATTTGATTAACTGTATGATGTAGGAAAAAAAGAATTCTATATAAGATCGAAATGCCTTGCGGTCATTTCATATATAAAAGAAAGTTATTATTTGACTGTTTTAAGGCGAGTAAAAATGAAAAAGGCAGTTTCTGTATTGATTCAAATGGAAAAATCCAGGTTTTAGAGTAGGTAAAGAATCGAATTTCAGTCTAGAATAAATATTCGTTTAAACATCAAAAGGAATCTTGACCAGGACAAACGACGTATTGATGAAAACGACTCATTAAATAGATTTCAATGTTTTAAATAAGTAGTTCCTCAAAAAATAAGAATAACGAACTCGTATTCAGTGAAAATGATGAACTAGCAAGAAAAATTTCTAAAAAAACAACTCTATGGCGTTTAATTAGCAAGTTCATCATTATTAATAATTTGTAAGTCATCTGCACTATCTATATCGTTGTAATCAAATGAAATAAAATCTGAGGATCATCATGACAAAAAATTGCAATGTATTTCATAACATGAAAGTTCATGATGTGTTTTATAACAAAAGTAATAAACTGGTGTCCTTGAGGGTAATTCAGTCCCCCATTATAAAGCGATCCAAATAGGTGAAAAAAAATCACGGAGTGACATGATGCCAGTGACGTCATTGATGAGGCTCAAATATTGCATCGACGGCTCGTGTTACACTTTTGATTTTGTAATTCGACTTGAAATTCCTAGAATAGTGAATGATGTCGATTTTCCGATTATCGTGAGTGTGCTCCCAGAGAGGATATCCTTTTCGGAAAGAGAAAAAAAGTGAATCCATCCACTTATAATGGAATTCTTTCACTCATTTTGATATGAACAGGTAAAAACCCATCAATCGTAAATCTCACAAGAGTAATCAAACCAAAAATCATTGAAAATATGCAGTCTCCATTCGTTGCTGTTCTTCTAATCATATCAAGTAAGTACAAGAGAGTCCTTTGATTTCGACTTTTGATCAAATTCAATAACCTATTTCGGGGAGTTGATTGTGTGAACTGGTGTTTAAGTACTAATGAAAACTCATTTTACTGCTTCTCTTATCAAGAAATCTCAAAAAATTAAACTGTTAGTTAAGTTTTATGTTTCATAATTTGATTGAACATGAGATTTTATTTCAAAAGTATCAATAGTTTAGTCACAATACCTAAAGTCATTGAGTGAAAACATTAAACAAGTAACAAAATCCAGCTTTCAGCCCGACTTATCATTTTTAAATACCTTTTAATTCCGTAATCTTGTTAATGTTATTTAATAATACTAATTATGATATTAATTAATGCTAATTATGCCATTTTTAATCAAAAATGGCCAATAAATTCAATTGCACATTTCCTCCAAGGTGACAAAAAATACAAGAAATTACTTCAATTCACAATCTTTAATTCTTAATCATCACCATAACCTTCTCCCATCATTGTTCAATAAGACAAAACAGATTGATATGAGCAGCAAAAATTTATTAATGGCTATGAATATCTTTTCATTATTTTGTTCTTAATAGGAGCATGTTAATCTTCAAAATCACAAAATTATATATTGGAAGTAAAAAATTTCAAAAATATAGAAAGTAGCGAGAAAAAAAAGTGATCTTCAAGGTCGCATTTAAGTTATTATAGCACTTTTGCTAAATTAAAAATTTTTGCATTGCATAGAATTTAATTTTTCTCATTAGATGATATTCGATTTAATTAGATTTAATTTATGGGAAAACTGAATCATCACAGATATAATATCGACGTTGACTCAAGTTTGTCTCCCGGAGGTCATTGATCTGACATCCATTTAGCATCTAATAGAGCTGTTCGTGAAACTATCTTTCCTAGGATGGAATTAACTGTGCTGGGAAGCAACATAATAGATTTAACATAATTTTGAAGCAACATAATTTTGAAGCGATTTTTCGTATTTTTTAAAATTTGAATGGAATATTTTATATGAGCTTATAAACCAATTTTGATTTTAAAAAATTACTCTTTTTTTAGAAGATCAGTTCTTGAAAAATAGCTCTGTAATCGATAGATCAACAGAAAATTCAGAAAATAATTAACTCTTTAAAAGGAAATGAATCGATTTTCAGCACTTTTTACAATTTTCATGCCCCAAAACGGAACTAAAAATATAAATAAATTTAACTAGTGCCATTTTTTTCCATTTATTTTTTATTTATTCGTAGCTATTGCACTGCATGGGAAAAGGAAAACCCCCTTCCTGAATATAGCTATTAATATAATTGATTGATAACTTGATTGAAATACAAATTATTGCATTTTTTTTTTTCAAAAAGCTCAGTTTGAATTGATTAAAATACGTTCTAATTTTTAGAAAATGGTATATCTATTAAATAATTAAAAATATTTTAATAAATGCTGCAGGCATTTTTCAATGGTGCATGTTTACATTATTTATCAATAATTTTAAATGAATATTTGATATAAATCATAATATAGCTAAACAGATGCTAATAAGCATAAATTTCTACCGTTTAATTATTGACAGATAAAAATCATTTTCAGAAACTAATGAAGTACTATTTTTTTATTAATCTGAATATATATATCCTTTTAATATTTAATAAACCACAAAAAGCAATGGTAATAGAACATCATCTTCTGACAAATATATTTTTTTGAGTACTAAATCATTGATGATGTAATTTTCAGAAACCTGGTAGTACATTTTTATTTGTGTTTTAATTACGTTGATGCATCTAAAAGTTCTACGGTTATATTTAAGAGCTCTAATAAATGATAGTAGACGGTTCTGTCTGATAGGTAGTTAATTGTAAACTCAATAAGAAAATATTCCAAATGACGCACCTTTATTCATACCGGAAGTGTTCAATTCAGATTAAAGGGTTAAGGGAACACAGATTAAAATTAATCGAGTGACTCCAAATTCCTCACTATAGCTGATGACAGCAGTATCATTTGGTCAGCTGTATTGTCAAGACTGCTGGTCATTGTTGTTGCAAATATGTTTGTTGGCCTTAAAATTTTATACAATAAAAAAATCTTCTGAAACATCTCAGAATCACTGCGGGAAAAAATTGAATTTTGTTCATTTTTCTTAGCATTTCATTGGTCATCTGAAGCCTTGAGATGTCGGGAAGAATGTTTTCAAAGATGCATAAAAAAACTTATGCGATTAATCGAAGACGAGTATGAATTTCAGATTCACAATGGAACAGAATCAGAGGAAGTGGATTACTGTCTGTAAGTAAAAGTTAAATATTTAGTTGTACATTAGAAGAAAACAATTACTGACATATCGAATCTGGAAATTCTTAATCTATTCACAAATTCACTATTGTTATTTATAGAAACGAATAACTGAGTTTTTTTAAGGGCTTCAAAATTCTTATCCAAAATACCGTATTAACGTAATGTTTGAGACTTGATTCGTCTATTTTTATTTTATTAATATGACATCGTTTATAGGTCAGTGTTGTTGCATTTACAGGGAGTGATGTGGTGTGCATGAAATAATAATTATTCCAAATACTCTCCAAGACAGAACATTAATTCCAAAATTATCAAATTTTATAGAAAGCTGTAATATATACTGTTTAATAGAACAGTGTTTCAAGATTTTAAGAAGAAATTTGTTTAAAAATCGATCTAAAATTGTACAGTTTTTCTTTATAACTTCAGAGATTAATATAATGCAAAAATTATTCAAAACGACGTTAAAATTCAAGCTATATAATTTTAAATAATATCATTCATACTTCTGTATGTTTTTTTCTGAATTTTTAATAAAGTTTTAAAACTATTTTTGAGTGTATCCCTTACAACATATTGCTTTCTCTTGTTTAAATAATTTATTTTGGACATACCTTCGTCGCAACGGTAAATAAAATTAAATAATTTTTTTTAAAAATTACATTTAATACTTTTTATTCTGTGCATGTTTATTGCTACTATATAATTAAGGAGTGTCAAAAAATATAAATTATATTTAATTGCAAATTATAAAGGTAGACAGATTAGTCCAAATGCTTTATTATACTATGATATTTGAGAATAAAGCTATAAATCTCCTTTAAATTAATTTTCATGTTTAATAATTTATTTTTAAATAAAAACAGAGGCAATGTGCAAACACAAAAAACACGTTGTTTTTACTTCTATTGTGTCGATAGCTGAATTTTACTCATCACGCAGACACAAACACAAAGTCTCTTGGACTGTAGCTTTATTTTGGAACTCAAGGGTTAAGAGATCGTATATCTCCGTCCCGCTCACAACGCATAAGGACACACATTTAATGGATGTATTTCCATGCACAAACTGAACCTCTAGCGATACATTAGACAAAACGCTCACTAGATGGCGTTGGCATTAGCTCAGAACAAATGTATTTAAGAATACCATGATGTGTTTTCGTATAAATACAAAAACACATACGAAAGTTTTTAATATAGTTGACAAAAAGACAAGTTTTCTAATAAAATATATTTAAAAATATTTCTAAAATTAGAGAAAAAATGGTGCGAAATAAAATTTATCTCATTGAAAATCTTATTCTTTGATTTTTCAAGAGGTGTAAAATTGGATTTTGTGCATTAATTTATTTTGAAGTTGCTGATCATTGATTCATGTTCATCTGAAAATATGATTAAAATTTTTGAAGATACTTCCGTAGTGAATGCTTGCTACCCAAGAATAAATCACATGCTATAATTGGTAGGGTTGGTGTGTGTGTGACCGATCAAAAATTTCGTTCCTCTTTTTTTTCAGGCAGCATGCCAGACCATAAAAATATCATCATCTAAAAGAAGTTTAATATATAATTAACTTCATAAAACTTAGTTAGATTATTGGTATTTAACTGATGTACCTCTTAAGTTCTTAACCACATATGACAACTTCAGAATAAATTCCTGGTGTGGTGTGGAGAGGGGGGTGCCAGCTCAGGTGTCGTCCTCGTCATCTAACCGCGGTTCAAAATTACGAGGTCCGTCCCAAAATAGCCCTAGTGTTGCTTCAAACGGGACGTTAATATAACTAAACTAAACTAAACTAAACTAAACTAAACTAAACTAAACTAAAAAATCAGAATAAATTCTTTCTACTGATTGTCATCGTAATATTTTGCCCAATCTTTTTGCGGCTGTTGAGATATATATCTTTCATATCGTTGAGATATATATATTTATCCTGATTAGAATATAGAGACTAACTGCTAAACTATTAAAATAATCGACTTTTT
>JAPMOR010065265.1:77468-96062 GCA_026543865.1 Argiope aurantia
TTAAAGAAAATTTATTTAACTGCACACATTTTTTTATCAAAATGTTGGTGAGGTATAAAATAACTGAGCTATAACATCTTTTGTGGATCGTTATCTAAAAATTGGTTAAGAATTACAGGGAAAATGGGATGGAAAGTTTCCCAATTAATATTTAATTAGTTTCCATTTGAATACTTTCATCTTTGACTTTTGAAGAGTGGTTACTGAAATATTTTGTGGTAAAAAATTATAATGTATACATATCACTTTTCTTTCAAGGTGATCATTAAAAGTTTTGACAATTGTTTTATAATAATTGGTCACTTGTAGAATAAAATACGAATTTTATCAAGACATGGATTTTATTTTTTTAAAAGCAAACTAATTGGTGGTAATGATATGCATGAAAGATAAAGATAGGAAAGAAAGAGATAAAGAAAATGTAAAAATAAGGTAATGTAAATAAAGTTAAGGCATCTATTTCCAAAGATTTTAACTAATGCATATCAAGATCATCAAACTTTAACAAACACATAATGTCATATAATAAGTATTGTAATATTGTAAATATTATTATATAGTAAGATACTGTAAAAAATTTATTCATTACTAGATATATTAGAAATACGGTCTCTCATTTTTTTAAATCCGCCTAAAAGCAGTAAATGTTTTCCTCATTATATACATCGATAAGAAAACTCCATTTATAAGCATTGTAGCGCTTCAGAAATTCATTTTGCATGTCTTGGCAGTTTGAATGCTGTGCTTGGTTATATTTCTTTCTATGCCAATAGATGGGAGGCTTGAAGGTAGGGAACAAAGAGACTTGCAAGTAATTTGGAAGAATATTGAGGTTTGGGCCGCATGAGAGTCAAGAGGGAGTTTTAGAATCACATGTGCAATAAATTGCCGTATATTCGATTCCCGCATACGCGAATTGAGCTACTTTTACAGCAGGATTTGACTATATCCAGAAGGAAAGTTTAGATTAAGAGTTCAGAATCTGAGAAATACAGTTTAGAATCCAGAATCTTTTATAGAGTGAAATCATTTGCACAAAATTAAATTTCATTTTTAATTTTATAAATATTTATTTACTTATTATAAATATTGCTTTATATATTAATCAGTTACAGAAAAAGAGTTTTGCCGGAATGTAAATTTAGTATTTTGATTATTCGCTTAAAATAAACTTGCAATGGTGATATATTGAAAGATTTATTTAATGATTCATTCAAAATCGTCACTTCCACGAGGCTTGCATGTAATTACTTCCTTTTCCTCGTTCTGATAAAATTTCCATTTCCTAGCAAAATTTTTTTTTTCATTATTTAATTCCTGTACAATTTCTACTAATTAGACAGTTTTCATACATTTTTAGGAAATCTGACAGTTGATGAAAATTTCATTCTCTAAATATATGTTTTTAAAATTTTGAATATTATTTTTAATGGGTTAAGGGAATAATTGCGCCGATGTAGCTTCAAATTATTTTAAATAGCAATACTCTGTGTTCTAAAAACTATAACATTAAGGATGAACTCTCATAAAAAGTATAGGAGCCATCAAGTTTATTTTAGTTTAATTTAGTTACATTACGTCCAATTTTTAAAGCAACACTAGTGCTATTTGAAGGTATACCACATAATTTTAAATGGTCAGATGACGAGGACGACGCCTAAACTGGCACCCACCTGTGCAAGTGTCCACACCACACCAGCGGGTGGACGTTTGGCCCCGACGGATTTAACGTGCAATACCGGCTTATACGACAGTTCTTCGGTGCAATCGGGTCTTGAATTTAAAACTTTCCAGTTCCGAGGCCGAGACCTTATCATCATGCCACCATGGTCAAGGGTTGAGCGAGTAACTGCACTAATTTAGCATCAAATTATCTTAAATACAACACTGTGTGTGTTAAAAGCTCTTAAATTAAGGATGCATTCTCATACAAAAGAATATGAGTCATCAAATAAATCCCAAAGGCTTTGAAAAAAAAGGCTTAAAAAGGGTTCCCTTCTAATAAATATTCTTTTAAATATCTAAAGGAAATATAATTTTAAAATTATAAACAATTAAATCGATATTAGTATCAAATTCGTTTGTAATTTATCATGTAGCAAATTCTTAATTTTAATCTGAAATTCTGAGTTTTCTCGGAATCTTACTCTGAACCCTCAGATTTTTTTTTACTGGAAGATTCCTTTTAAGAGTGCTATTTATTTCAATGATTCTAAGGAGACTCAGCTGTAAAGGTGACCCATCGAGTTCAAAGATGGTAGAAATCAAAAGAAAGATAATGCAAAATTAGGAAAATATTCTCTTCTATGTAAAGGCCAGCGTTTGCGCTGAAAAATTTTGACAGATGCAATTCGTTAAAGGCTAGACGCAGAAGAGTGAACTTGTATTAGTTATTTCAAATCTTTCATCTGCTGCATTATTTTCCACTTTCTAATAACACCGGTCGTCATGAAATTAGGGAAGGAAATGACGAAGGAAGGTGGAATTTATTCTTTATATTTCCGGAAAAATATATCTATCTTCACTTTCCGCCTTTCGAAAGTTTTGTTTTTCAAACACAGGATGATCTCTTATTTTGAATTACTTATGTACTTCTGTATCAGATAAGCAGTTTTAATTAGTGGTGACGAAGTTTAGTCTTTTTCATGCAAGGTCCTAATTATTTTATTAGTGAATCAGCAACCGAAATTATCTGTAATTACAAATAAAAAAAATCATAAAGCATATTCTTTAACACACAGTACACTCCGATGCTGACTCTTAAAAGTTTTATAAGCTTGTTTCGATTCAGTAAGCTAATGAAGTTAAACCCGTAACTGGAGACAAATTTCCTCAATCGTCCCGAGACATGGAATTCAAATGACTCCATGGTTGTTTTTCTTTCTTGCCTTTTGTAAATAATATTAGAATTTATTTTGGAAATACAATAGATTGTGGAAATTATGTAGTTTCCAAAAATATTAAAAATATGAATATTAAAATTGTAAATGTTATAATATTAAATTTTGAAAAATGTTATAAGAAAAACCAAAATAATCTTTTAATTGGTTTACTGCGTTTGGATATTAAGGAATAACATTAATATTAATGACTGTTAGAATTTAACAGACAAAAATTAAGAATACAATATTCTAAAATATTTTTTAAGAATATTTCTTTATTCCTTTTGCATTATTCATATTAAAAGCAGTTTCAGAGACGGAGTCGACTCCATAAATAACAACAAAAACTTTTCAAAAGAATAACTCAGTTATACGCACGTGTTCATACTTAGACTTTTACCAACATACTGCTGAAAAAAGCAACTTGAAGGTACCGAGGAGATGATTGTATTCAAGGACCAAAAACCACGTGATAATCAGTACTGACAAATAACACGGAGTCATTTTGACTCCCGTCCCCAAGTACAGGTTAATCGTTTTCTGTTTCAGATTAAAGCTGAAATTTTATGAGAGATGCACAGAACTAAGCGAATCATAACAAAAAGTAAAGTCTTCTAAAGTAATATAGTAATTAAATTCAAAAAAATATTACATTTAAGAGAACATAACTGAAGTAACTATAAAGACTAAGCTTCGTATAAAAAATATATTGAAACATTCCGCGCGATGCATTCAAATGTTAAATAGCATGAACAGATATTGAGTTGAAACATTTATGATTATTTCTTAATGTCACACTATATCAGTTCTTCAAAAGTCTCCTTGATTTTTAAAAGCATTTTATAACTTTTGCGAGACTTCATAGTACATGTTTATTTTTGATATTTTTTGTAACAAAGGAAGCACTTTATACACATTTTTATGGCAAAAAAAAAAATTAAATACTTTGGTCTAAGTAAAGAAAAAGAAAGTAGATTGCATTTATGACATAATAATTACTAATTTTCTGCATATATATATATATAGGTTTTTTAGTTTCTTTATCAGATGTTTTTTCTCTATGTAAATATATTCTAAAATACTGAATTATCTAAATTTCACTGTGATTTTTTTCCACTGTGATTTTCAGAAAAATGGTAGAAGCTTGCATAGAAGACGCTTTTGAAGACTGTGAAGAAGATCATCACATTATGGCAGCTATGAGCGTCACACTATTCAATCGTATGAATGAAGGATGTAGTTCAGATACTGACACCAAAAATTGTAAGCACTTTTGTTCCATTTATCTGTAAAACCATTTGAGAAAAAAATATAGGGCATTCCCCAATTCATGGTGCAATCTTTGAGGGTTGGTGCAAGACACTATAACAATGATACGGTGTGACTCTCACATTCTCTAAGACAATGGAGAGTTTTGGGCCGCATTGAACGAATCCTTTGACCACAACAATCTCGCGATTTATCCTTATTGATGAATTTTTATGGACACATTTGAAGAGTTTTATTTATGTGACTGCATTTACTTAGATCAGGATCTCGTCACTCGAATATCTTTATCTGCTGTACGTCTTTGAATATCTCTGAACGCTTATGTAAGTCACTTCATCAACGCTGTGAAGCATCTACTATTATCAATGACAGAAATTTTGAACAATTACTCTAGGCATCACATTTATCAATGAAGTTGCCAATAAATGTTGAGTCTTTCCTTTTATCCCCTATTTCCAGATGTTGCGCAGGCAGCCCTCTGCCATTTGAGGCAATACATTACTATTCAATACACGATTGTTAGTGTCCATCACATACTCTTAAAGTTCATACCACCACCTTGTATAAAGAAATGCTTCTTTATAAAGTTTAAGTTCAACTGTTTTGTCTCAAAGTTACCAAGTCAATTAATTTAAGAACTCATCATGAATATTACGAAAATAAAATTGCCATTATAGTACGGTATGTGACAACTTGAGTTAAGTTCAATGTCAACATATTTGCATTTAAAGTAACCTGATGTAATCAACCGAGCATCGTTTGATGACAGCATAAATTATGTTCATACATGTATTGTATATTATATATATATATATATATATGCAGAGATTGAAAGAGCGTGCAGGAAAGGAGGTTTTAGATTCGATTTCAAGGCAATTTCAACCAGAAAATATAATAACATTTTGATTAATGTTTAATCATTCTAAACATTTTCAAAATAAAGCACTATGGGCGAAGTTATTAATTTATTATGTCAATAGACAAAAGTTCTGCACAATAACAATTTAAAATTTAAGTAGCAGTTTTTTTTTCTTATAAAATGTTGCTTTAAGAAATTGAATTAAGTTAAATGATTCTCTAATATTTGTGAATTAGTGAATAAATTTTATGAAATATATTTTTTTGAATTACATTTCGTTTAAGTACTGTAAAATAGAGATTACAATTAAAAGAAATATATTCTATGTTTAAATATTTAATTCATGATATAAAGTTTTGAAATGAAAGTCGATTAAAAGATACTAATTTTAATCGCTTATGTTAATCGTAGTCGCTATGAAGATACATAAGTGAATAAAATTTCAAATAAAAGATAGTAAAAAGAGTTTTATAACGAATATCATATTATTAATGAGTAAAATATTTCAATAAGATTTTTCAACTTCTATTCTACTCAAAATAAAATTTCAAACTGTGAATGAAAAAAAAAATTGTGGAACTTTGAAACAGTATAAAGATGTGTAGTGTGGAAATTTTTCCAAATTTACTATACATTTTTCAATGTTAAAAAGTATAAATTACCAGACTGGCATCGTTACTTGCTGAAGAGTGTGTCAATAAACAATACAAAGGAAATAAATTTCCAGAAATCCAGCAAAATATTCTGTAGGAAGTAATCAACGGAATAAACAAAGAGTTAAATATGAAATAAAAGGAGATCAGGAAAGATCAAGCTAATTATTAAGAAATACAAATATTTATTCATTTATTTTGAGGCAAAATAATATAAAGGACATAATTTTATTTTAAAAGAAAAAAATCAAACAAATATTACATAATAATTTGAAGCAGAAAAATAAAAATTTTAAAAAATGTTGTCGGCAATGCAATGAAAAATTTCTGGTCCGCCTAGATAAAGCAATAAGTGTCAAACTATGGATAACACTTTGGAGTACGAAAGCAATACTGTTGTTTTTTTCAATATCCAAGGAACCTGTATCTACCTATCTTCCGAAATTGTACAATTTCTCTTTTTAAAAAATATGCAAATTAATTAATTAATAACTGATAATAATTATTCCGTTACAATTTGAATCCAACATAATTCAAGCAGCTTCAAGTAGAGTAAAAAAAGCATAGCACTGGAACTCAATTTGATTATATAATTTTTTTTTCCACAGTTATGTTCGAATAACATCTGAATTCTGATTACTTGTCTGTGCTCTGAAAATTTATTGTTGATTTGTTTTGGGATTCTTTATCATTGAGGATATTATTCTTGAAAAACTAAAAAGTGAACGTTATTGAGAACGCAATGTAAATTGAAAAAATTTTTTCCTACGAAAACAGTAGTGTTTAGAAATAAAAATTTCGTTGTTTCAAAAAACTTGCTTGAAGTTCATGCAATATTTGAAGACTGAAAAGAAAAAAAAAGCAGTAATTGTTTCACTGAAAACTTTATCAGAGAGTGAAAAAAAGTTTTGGAGTTTGCAGTATTTTCGATCAAAGCAAATTCTATAGGAACGCTTATTAATAACTTAGAGTTTGTTGAACAGTTACCTGTTTTCCAGGATGAAAACTTTGAAGCGAAAGAAACTTGATAAAAATGCTCTACAATTTTTATTTTTAATTTACAGTTCATACTAATTGACAATTATAGAAAAAGATTCGTGCTCTCTTTGAACATATTTGGGGGTTTTAGATTTTTTGAATGCCCAGTGTCATTGTTCCCCGGATACGAATTTCTGTGGTTTTTGTACATCAGGACTCCTGAAAGATCGTATCTATTTAGTTTAGTTTAGTTATATTAATGTCCCGTTTGAAGCAACACTAGGGCTGTTTTGGGACGGACCTCGTAATTTTGAACCGCGGTCAGATGACGAGGACGACACCTGAGCTGGCACCCCTTCTCCACACCAGCGGGAGGACGTTTGGTCAGGACGGATTTAACGCGCAACAGACCCCCTTACACGACGTTTCTTCGATGGAATCGGGTCTCGAACCCGAAACCCTCCGGTTCCGAAGCCAAGATCTTACCACCAGGCCACCGTGGCCCAAGATCGTATCTATATAAGAACCCATAAGATTCTCACAGACTCCTCTGGATTCAAATGTAACTTCTATTTTATTGCAATTAGTCAAAATTCTCTTCTTATTAATATTAAGCATGTTTCAATCCTCTTATCGCACTCGACTGAAACAGATGAAAAGTACACGATTATATAAGCTTTATGTTTTTGAATTTCAGTCTTTCTCCATTTACACTATATTTAAACCTAATAAATTAGACTTGTGCTATAATATAATGGAAATTTTTATTTTCCATTGCGTTTTAATGATCTAACCAAATAAACTGCAACATTAGAGCCATTTTAAATATAATCATTCCTTTATACGAAAGCGCAACCAAAAAACCACAGATAAATATCAATATTTGTTTACTGATCATGGAAAATTATACATTAAGCTATTAAATATGATACGTATTTCATTCAAAATTTACATTGCAAAATAAGGAGCAATACAATTCAAAATAGAAATTCAGCCCATTGTAACTTCTCTACAATAAACTTTTTTTCATCGTCATTTTTTAAACTTTTCGTTTTTCCATCCTTGCAAAAGAAATTTTTCCGTTTCTTTTTATTTGCTTAATCTTATTTTTATTTCTTTTTATAATAATCCCTTATCTTTTCTGCAAAAGTAAAGCAGATAAAAAATAAATTAATAAATTAAAAATAATAAATGGTTGTATTATTAGTAAAAAATGAAAATCTTTTATTTATTCGAGTAGTAAAATGATGTATTATTTTATGTATTTATTATTATAAAACATAGGTATGCATAAATTATTTTATTTATTAAAATATGCTTTTTAAGAAACCTATCGAATTAATTGGTACCAAAGAAGAAGCAGGAAAATTTATATTTGACTTACTTCAGTTGAAAATTTGTCATTTATTCTTTTAGTTGCGTAAAAAGTTTTCGACAGATCTTGTCTTCAAGCAATCAGATATAATTCGTGGTTTTGAAAAAAAATTATACAATCAAAGAACAATTTTTGAAAATCTTGTAAATCCTTGTAAAATCTATTCAACTTAGTTTTAATTGTTTATCTTTTAAAGAAATATTATCTCTAAATATGTTTTAGAAAACAAATTTCAATGAGATAAATTGCATTCCATAAAAACAAGCAACTTCATTCTAAGATTAAAAAAAAAAAATTCATTTTTGTATGATTGTTAACAATTATGTAAGAAAGAAAATACATGTATCTCTCTATGGCAAAAATACTTCCGAAATAGTAAAAAATAGAAACATTCATTAAATTTGCGCATAGCATTCTTAAGCTTTTTCAAAATGCATTATGCAATTTTTAGCTTTAAAAGATTAAAAAATTTTGGAGATATTTAAACAAAAAAAGGGAAAGAACTGTGTCAAACTTGAAAATTATGTTTGCTCATGATTAAAACAAAAGACTATATTATATATAATGGTTGCACAAATGAAAAGTGGACACTTAAGACTGCATCAGAATAACTGCAGCTATAGCAGTGCCACCGAACAGGGATATAAAGAGCGGTAAGGGATGTGAACTGCATACAGCGTTCAGCAGTAAAAGCTGTTCATGCAAGAGAAAATTGATCGAAAGTAAAGTCGTGTTATACATGAATACATACACATCGGAACAACGAGCGGTAGTACGGTTTTTTAGACTCCAACTCCCATGGACCACTCTTGATTGATTTCATGCCCCAAAGGAAGGCTATCAATTCAACACAATAGTGCAATAATCTGACGAAATTACGGAAAGCAATCAAAAGCAAACAGATCAGGCCTTCTCACACATTAGTTATCTCTCTCCATGGCAGTGCCCACCTACATGTCATTCATAAGCCCAGGCAACCTTAAAAACACTCCGTTGGGATGTGTTGGAACACCCACTGTACAGTCCGGATTTGTCAATCATTAACTTCCACATATTTGGGCCACATAAGAGAGAATTATAGGGGGACATGTTTTCATTCGGACGAGGAAGGGAAGGAAACTCTGCAGGACTTCCTCAAGATTCAACCGACATCTTTCTACAGCAAAGATATAGGCATGCTACCTAAGTGATGCGAACTGTGTTACAACGTTCATAGAAATTTCTTTTAATTTCCAATAAATGTATCCTTTTCATTCAATTTGTTCACTTTTCATTGTGGAATCCCTTATACATATTGCATTATTATTATTATTATATGTAATGTATATAGCCAAGTCTTGCAGTAAAAGTCTAGCAACAGTATTTTTAGAATAAATTTGTATTGAAACCGAGTGAAATCAAATAAGTATAAAGTTAATGTTGCACTTTGCTGATTAATGAATTAATCAGGTAATTAATCTTTTATTTATATTTGCCGTACTCCTTTTCAGATTTTACTGAGATTTTTCCATGTCTGAGAAAGAATACAGAAATGCTTAAGGAGTGTTCGACAGAGAATCCTCTTCGGAGGCAGAAAATTGACTATGCTGCTCATAAACTGTTTTCAGTGTGCACGTAAGTCAGTTTTGAAAAAATAACCTGCTATTTCTTGTTCTTCATAAATTTAAAAATTTGTAAAATGAACTCAAAAAGTAAACACAGCGTCGGATGTAAGGTGACAGCCTTACTTATTCCATGCATATAACATGATTGCATGCACAATTTTTATAAATATTTTTCATATAATATCACAATTAAATAAATTGAATTCATATTAAAACATGGAAATATTTCCGAAATCATCTGAATATCGATTTGCTGATGGGTAACAAGTTTTTTTTTCCTGCAGGGATATGAAATCCATGATGTGTATTGCTGAAAAAAGTCGAGAAATGTGCAGTTCAAATATATCGCTGTTGGCCGGAGCCGTTGAGTACAGCCTGAAAGATTCTTATTATGGAATGTGCAGCGGGTCTATTAACTTCTTCCACAACAACTGGACTTTTGCAGTTTCTATTTTTACCACTCTTCTATTCAGTCAGAAAATGAAGCACTGGAATTTTTTGTAAAACTATAATATATTATTTTATGAACAATGTTGGTTCTTTCTCGGCAGTATTTTTTAGCTGTTAATTTAATATATTTTCTATCAAAAACAGTGCAAAATGTAAGACAACGTTGAAATGAGAGAAACTTTTCCGACAAAATTTGAAATATTTTTTTTAAGTATTTTGGAGATTCAAAATGAATTATAAAATAGAAAGTTACGAAGGTTTTTATTATTTTCTAAATTTTAAAAGAGAGTACATAAGGTCAGAAGAGTTCAAAAATTACTTTTCCAGATATTTAAACTAATTTTTTTTTTTTTGCATTCCTTAATTATATGTTAAAAGTTTTTTGATTTATGATCATTATATCGCCTGATTTTTGCAATTATTTGTTTGCATATAGCGTAAAGATTAAAAAAAAAGCAATTTTGTAATAATTTTTGTTACAAGGTGTTAAAAAAATAATAATTAAAGAGTAATAAATTTAATTAAGCAAGTAAAATGATGAATCATCACCCTTATTTATAAATATTACAAAAAAGTTAGCAAATGTGATGTGATGCCCTGCCTTTAAGACAATTAAAAAATACTGCTGACATGGAAATCATTTAAGGCAAAGGAAACAAGAAATTAAATGGTTGGACAATATTTACCTTGTTAATTGTATATATACTAATGTAATTATATTTTGTTTTAAAATGTATTGGATAAATCTGTATAAATTTTAAAAAAATAAATGGCATTGGTTTGTAAAAATGAGTAGTATTGATCAAAAATAAATATTGTATTTTCAACAAATTTTGGTAACAATGTAAAAAGTAATAAGAATTGTTTTTCTTATGGCACTTGCCATGGACAAGCCTGCTGTTACAAAGACAGTAATTTTAAGCCTGTGGGGGAGCGTCTCTTGTTTTTATAGTAGCGCCAACTAGGGTCAAGAGTACGACTTTGCTACTCACGCATCAGTCATTCGCTTGCTCAACCCCTTTTTACACTAGGGCGCATTCACACATCTCACAGATAGAGCAATGGAAGAACAACCATGCCCAAACCGAGACTCGAATCCAAGACGTCCAGATCACGGGGAAGACGCGCTACCCCTATGTCAGGGCTCCGGCAGACATAAGTTGTTAGCAAATAAGCATCATATTTACACCAAATTATGATCGTTTTTTTCATGAACACCATATGTTTCGTTTTAAACTGTGTTTCATTCTCTAAAACTTCAAGTTTCTGTTAACCTGACTATAGTAGTTGCATATGCTTTTCATTACAAATAATAACTCGGACCAATTATAAATATTGTACTTCATATTTTGGTACATTATTTTGTACTCAGGAAAGTAATTAATTGTAATGAAAAGCAATTTTAGATGAAAGTAATTTTAGATGCAAGTTAATTAGTTCCTGATGAGGACTAACATCTCAAGTTTCTATACAATTTAAATGAATTTTCGTGCTTTTTTCAAACAACAGTACAGCTAATTTTAGTACAGAACTCTTAATTTTGAAATATGATCAAATAAGGAAGAGGAAATTTGAGAACTGACACTCTCCTCCTCAAACTTAAGTGCCCGCCAACGGAAAGACGTTTAGTCTTGATGGCTTTAAAGCACACCAGGTCTATATACACAACACACTATTGTTGTTATTGTGTTTGAACCCGGAACTTTTTCGTTCTTAAGCCGAAATAAGTTTAGTTTACTTCAGTTATATTAACGTCCCTGTTTAAAGTAACACTAGGCTATTTTGGGATGGACTTCGTAATTTTGAACTGCCGTCAGATAAAAAGGACGACGCCTGAGTTGGCACCCCTCTCTCCAAACTTTCAATCCACACCAGCGGGAGGAAGTTGGACTCCGAAGGATTTAACGTGCACTAGACCTGCTTCCACGCCGGTTCTGCCTTGGAATCAGGTCTCGAATTTCAAATTCTCCGGTTCCTAAGATGATACCTTACTGCCAGGCTACCGCGGCCCTCTAAGCCGAAATAGGATAAATTGCTTCATAAATCCACAACTGTTTCAAAATAATTTACTTATTTCTTTGCATTCGGGATTTGAAAAAAAATCTTGAATGCAAAGAAGTGAAGCTGAAATTTGATCGAAAATGGAAAATTGCATGTAAAAATGTAAGAATACTAATTAATTCTTCCAAAATTAGGCTGTTGTTTTTTATTTGTCCTTATTTTGTATAATATTTTTTTGTCAATATTTTATGTAACTTAAATAATTTTTTTAAAAAAAGTGGTGAGCATTTTTGAGAAGTTATTTTTATATATTAATGAATATATATATTTATAAATCACATAAAATTTTTTTTTATTTTTTTAAATTTGAGTCAAATTTAAATGACTTACATTTTTGAAAATTAAAATCTATATTTATGTCACATGAAAAAATATTTAATATTATAACTTTAGAGTAAATTGCAAATCAGATGTAAAAAAACATCAAGAGTAAACATGCATGCTACTATATACCGTTTTGAAATATTTATTTTTCGGCCGTACAATTTATTAATTTTAATTAATTGTTAGGCGTACAGTTTATGGCTTTTACAAATCTAGACGTTCAATTAAACTATACTCTCGAAATTAAGCTGTGAGGTCATAATAGGAATCTTAAATCAATTGCAGCCGATAAATGAATGCATTAAAGGAATCCGTTTTGATTCAATGTGCTTACAATGAGGACTTTAAGTATGCTTGAAATTTACATTTTGCATAACAAAATAATTTTTGCATTTCGTTAAATGTTGGAGATATTTCATAATATATATGGGAAAATGAAGAAATATCTTTGAGTGATTTCTACAAAATTAATGTTGTTAGAAACTGTATGAACGTAAATTATAAATTTTGATTTCATACAAATTAATTTTATGCATAGGATATCTTGTTAAAAAAAGGAATAATTCTGTGTTAAATTCCCTTTGAAAAACATGTGACAATTTCAGGAGAATTGCAGCGAAGATAGAAAAATGGTGTCACAATTCCCGGGAAACGGATATTCATCCGCTGTTGTAAATTGACATCACTGTGTCCCAACATCAAATGTATGTCATAGTGACGTCATTAAGCATAACTTTACTATGACGTATATGGGATGAATCTTTGGTTTAAAAAAGTAACAGGATCTTTGATTAGCATTTGCAAGTAACACACTATTTTTAAAATAAATAATCTATAAATAAGCATAATCAAAAATTCATAAAAATATATTTTTATGTAATTATCTTTCATTAGTTTTATTTTTTCATTTATCTAATGAAAAATGAAACTTTTAATTGTTCTATTTTGAATCTACTCTTATTGATTTGAATGAAATAATCTTCTTATAGCTTGCAAGTTGTAAGCTTGTCACTTGTAATTGTTCTATTTTGAAGTTACACTTATTGATTTGAATGAAATGATCTTCTTAAAGCTTGTACGTTGTAAACTAGTCACTTGTAATTTTGACGCTACAATTACTGATTTGGATGAAATAATCCTCTTCTTAAAGCATGCCTATTATTACTATTTAGCTATTAAAAATCCTTTGTGTCTTAAATTGAGAACTGAGATTATTAGATTCGGTTTTCAACGCTTTATAAAACCGATTTTTGTTTTCAAAGAATGATGGAAAGAAAGATTTCTTAAAATTGACAATATCCAAATTTCACTTATTTGAATTTGAACTTAACCAAACACATTTTTACTCGCCATCCAATGTCTTTAGAACTTTCTTTGAAGGAAATAACAATGCCAACATGTGATTGGCTGACCATTCACACTTTCAATAAAATTTCAGGTAAATTAAATCGAAAAAATATATCTGATTGGTGTAAGTTATCTGAATGCATACTGAAAACTTCTTGATGTGACCTTCAGCAGATGCGAGTCCATACATAATGAAATTTTTTTGTTAATCTAGTTTATTTTCGAAGTGATGCTTAATATGAGATGAAAAGTATTTAATAACATGAGAAATATTTAACAGTATTAGGTTTAATAGAATGAAGAGAAAAAAAACACTTTATTTTCGTTTATTTAATTTCCCCTTATAGGTATTTGACATGTTTAAATTAGCTGAATCCGCTGACAAAGTAAGATTAATCTCTATATGCTTTATTGATGAATTATCTACAGAATTACCCGTGTTCAAAAATAAATTATGCAGCAAAATTATCTTTTTTATTAGTATTGCAAAGTATTATTTGTAAAGGTTTTCTTCTTATTTTCTTCTATATTGAGAGACAAGGTTCACAAGGGAAATTTTGTAAAATTCGATATCTAAATTTCAAGGAATTGCAGTATTTTAGAAAATTTCAAAGTTCGGGAAAAATTATATTTTTTAACCCTTTGCTCCTCTTACGCATTATTCAAGAAAGGGCGTCATTTTGACGTTTTATTTATTTATCTTTTAATTTTGATTGTTAAAAATGCCTATTTGAACATTTATTCTTTCATTCGTGAAGTAACTATTTGATACCTTCAATTTATCATCTGTCATCTGCTGTATTCTTTGCTTAATTCGCTAAAGGGTATATGTCCCAATTTTCAAAAGAATTATAAATATAACCTTTCATCCTTCAGATATAAGTCAAAGGAGTTCTTTGAGAATGTATATAATGAGACTTCATAAAGATAGCAAATTGCTATAAAATAATATGGTGCACACGTGTTTGAATAAATTTCTTTGTTCGAGCAGAAAAACAAATCTTTTCAATTTAATATAAAATTCGGCAGGAATTTCCTGACAATCCAACACATTTTTAATAATTGGCATGACTTTAAGAAAATTTATATAAGTAAATATAATTAATTATATAAATTAATTATAGTTATGAGGACTAGTTACAAGTGATAAATATTTAGGAGAGGATTTGAACACTATAAAATTTTTTTATAATAGAATTTCCATCAGGGAATGAGCAATAATTACAACGAATGTCCTAGAATTACGTTCCACATTTAAAAGAATAAAGATGCATATTTTTTATAATAGAATTTCCATCAGAGAATGAGCAATAATTACAACGAATGTCCTAGAATTACGTTAATCACTTGAATATTGAAATTGAAAACAGTGAAAAATCCCAAGTATTTTTAAAATTTTCAAGAATCATTCATAAAAACAAAAACCAATAATATTCGAAAAGTATTTATTTTCCAAATGGTTTGAAGTAGTGGATATTTTAGAAAAGAATATTTTTTTCATTTCAAAGAATATTTATTCTTCAATATTGTCTTTTCACTGCATAAATTTTCCCTCAAATAACGACAGGCGTTTTAATTCTGTATATTGTACAGCATTTACTGAAAGATGAAACAAATAAAAACTTATTCACTAAGGTGATTATACCAAAGTTTCTGAATTTAGATTTTGAATATTTTCAAGGAGTTTTCGTCCTTTTTTTTAAATTTTAAGACCACCAACCGATATTTCTAAATCTTGTATCAGAACATTTCAATCTTACTTATTTTTCAATATTTTTGACCAATTTACTCATACTTTTTTATGACAAATGTGAACTATGATTATGAAAATCCCTACAATTTAACTACATATGGTAGAAAGATACAAAAATGAAGAATTTTCAACGAGATCCATAATTTCTACTCTCAATATCAAGATACTTCCCTACAAACCAATGAAATGTTCTCCTGTTGGAATGGAGTAATTATCTCTATAATTACTTTAATTTAAGAGCTATTGCTTATATTATTTAATTATTTACTCTAATTTATCCATGACATGAAGCGCTAGTTACTCATCATAGATAAATTACAGGAATACTTATAGATTCGTATACTTTTTCCTTCATATATAAAGATGCCTAAAATAAATGTAAATAACTGCTAAGTTAGAAATTCAATTTAAGCTTTTGATTATTTACGAGACACATATATCTCTTCTGTACTTAAAATCCGAAATCCCAAAGCGGAAAATAATTTACTTTTGCCGATAGGAGATTGAATTTGTAATTGTAATAAATAATCCATCAATTTTTCTTAACTAAATATTAGAAAAGCTTACATATCAACATAAATAAATCAAAGAGATATTTTTTTAATAAACCCTTTATAGATGCATATGTAGCAAATTAGGCACCAATTTGTTAAAGATTCTTTTTAAATTTCAAAACTGCTAAATAGAATTCCTCATAAAACAAAATATTAACAAATTCCAAAAAGCAGGCGAGCGCAGTTATTTTAATTGGGAAAACATATGCGTATCAGAATTATTATATGCGTTTGATATAAATGTATATAATTCAAATTTTAATCATTAGCCTTAATATTACAAGTATCAGATTAAACTCCTTGAAACTCAGAAAAAAAATGACAAAAGCGAGTGTCGATATATTATGAAAATAAATCCGTTCCAAATACGTCAAATAAATAAAGAGAAAAATACTAATTTCAATCCATAATTTCCTTTAAATTTGCTATACATGAGCTACCTATGTATTTTTATCAAAAGTGATATGGGGGTTATTTTTTGAAAATAAAATTTAAGAAAATTCATTTCACTCCTCATATAGTTCCAATTAACCAATATTTTCAAAATTTTTAACAATTCAAATACAATGAAAATAACCAGTATATCATCATTGGCAAGTAAATAAATATATGTGAAAAAATCTGAGCATCTAATTGGCTATATTCATTTACTAACCAACATCGATTCACGATCGAATTTCAATTTTTATAATTATAAATAAAAATTTAATGATAAATTTATGGTGCTTTATATAATTTACAGTTCAAGGTAAAAACTTGCATAAAAAACAAAATAAATTTTTTCGCTAATTTTAAAACGAACATTGCTTCGCTTTAAAACATGACTCGCAAGTTTATCTATTACTAGTCGCCTTTGGTGACCAGCCGGTTCACCAGTATTACCGCTCGCTACAATTTTCAATTAAATATTTTAAGTAACTGGTCTCTTAATACATTCTCAAACAGAACATTTTTAATCTTCAAATTTTGATAGTCATACCAAACTTATACTGTTGTTTAGATCGTTTCGTTCAATTTTCTATATAGATTTTGCTAATTTGTTGTCATTTCCGGTAAAACTTCAACTTTAGTTTAAAGTGGAAATGATGAAATTGCAATTAATATAAAGATATTTTTAAATGAAACCAATCGTTTTATTTTATTTATCATCTTTGTTGTTATTTATTTATTATTATTATTATTATTGAATATGAGTATTGCAAACAGAATCGCTGGGTATATAAGTCTTATGTGAACTACAAGATATTTTTCATAATTTATGTAATATCTGAAAGAATAATTCAACAAAAATTTCTCAGATTCAGCATAAAATTCAGTTTTAGTTTTGCTTTCAAGAGAATTGAAATGAAATCAATAATAATACTTTGTTTGGGCCTATAAATATATTTCAAAAATTATGAAGTCTAAATTTAATGCAGTAAGGTATCATATTCTGAGAAATATTCTGGACACATCAAATTTTAAATGAATGAATGAATGTTTCCATTTTCCACGATCAGCCAATTTTCCTTTTTTTATTGAATAGTGATATTAAAATTTTCATAAATCAGTCAGTTTAAGTGATTGATTTAGTTGATTGGAAATTAACTCTTTTTATTTAAAATATTAGTGTCTCAAGAACATTTTGTTATTCGTAATTTCCAAAGCAGAAGCTTAATGTAAAATCAAAAATTCGTTATTTATTAGAGCATTTATTCAATCAAGTTACATAAAATATAATCATTTTCCATTTAAGCCATTTTAGCATATCTGTGTCTTACTAAAGGTTTACAAATTAGCTGTGTGGACCTGATTTGAATGGATATTCTGTTCATATTAAACAAAACTTGCCTTAAAATAAAACTGATTTATTGGATTAATAATATAGAGAGTGTAAAAGAACCTAAAATAATTTTTCTTGAATTTATTTTTGAGAAAAAATAATATTTCATATTTGTTTCATTTCCTACAAACACGTGCCGAAAATTATATTTTTGCAGATTTCATTTCCAAAAAGATTTAATTTATTTTTAATTGGAACTTTAATCAATGTGATGGCAACACTTTGAAAAAAGCTAATTTTTTCCCATGAATGCGAAACGTGCTCGTGCAGCTTAAATTTTATTTTTATTTTGTACGAAAAAAATTGTTGAAAAATAGAATTAAAATATTTATTTAAAAATTCATTAAAAATTGAAATTTATTTTTAAGGTATCATTGGTATCATTTAAAAGATAAATTTTTGATCTTTAACTTCATGTAAATATCTTTTTGTGCGATAATATTTTCGGAAGTTATAGCAGAAATACGCCAAAATTTCACTGAATTTTTAAATAAATAAAATTCTAATTAAAAATTCAAAAAAATAACCCCCAGGTGCACATTCCCGGCCTCCAAGGTATACACTTGCCAAATTCGGTAGTAGCTGTAGGTTGAATGGTCTGGCCTGTAGAGCGCCAACACACACACACACACACACACACACACACACACACACACACACACA